>UCOJ01000344.1:0-120856 GCA_900474305.1 Cecidostiba fungosa
CAGTAATTCTCTACACAACAAAACTCTACATCAATATTTACTACACGAGAATTTTCTATACTAACTTATCATTATTTTACTACACTCAAAACTCTACACAATCATCCCAGGTATTGTTGATACATTGTTGTAACAATAGCTTGGATGATTGTGTAGAGTTTTGCGGTGTAGTAAAATAATGAAAAGAGTTTTGTTACGTAGACAATTAGTGTGTAGAATTTATTTGTGTAGTTAATTGTGCATGTGTAGAGTATGTTTGTGTACAGTTTGTTCGGTGTCGCGTTTGCGAGGCATGATGGACTCTGGCTTATGCGATCGGTAAATGACCGATACAGAGATGGCGCTTTTACAGAGCCAGCGGGGGTAGGCCGACAGCGACAAGTATAGACCTGCAGAGGAAAAGGAGAGGGAGTAAACATTGCGAGGGTACAATAGCTGACCGAGCGTCTATTTTCTGTTCTGTGGTTCCACAGCTAGTTCAGTTAGATCCCCGCATTCCAAGCAAGCTGGTTGTAGTAGTTGTACTATACAGTGAGAAAGTGAAAAGCTTTGGTAAATTAAAGTGTCAAAATTATTGTCGATTCGCAAGACATGAACAATGCATCAGCATCAGCAGAGTCAAAAAATACAGGAGTTGCACCACCAACTCCAACTGCAGAAGAGGAAGATGTTACTATGTATCTCGGAACGATCACGTCCATCGGCATAATTTTCGACGCCTTGAGGCACTTCATTATAAATCTACAGAACTTTCCATGGTACGTTTCAATGCGTAATAATACTTCTACTGACCCGGTGGCATCCACATCTAGATCCAAGCGTCCTCAGGGCAACTCACGATCGGGAAAAAGACGACGCATGATCAACGTCAACCAGTGCGTTATAAAGAAGAAGAGAAGAAAGCTGAAGCTTCACCTGTTCAAATGTGAGCATTTGGCAAAACTTTTGTTGCTGGAATCCTACGCATCGACGGGAAGTAGAGAGGAATTTTTCCAAACGATCACGTTGGAAGAGGGACTCGGCATCGGTAGATTGATGTTGAAGCTGATCAAACATGACGAGAAGGGAGCTGTTGAAGAACTGGGCCAGAGAACCGTTGATTTTATGAAACACTGTATCGTTGAGATTGAAAATCGTTATATTCAAAATGATTTTAAGCTATATCGCGTGAATGTATAATATGATGTGTGTTTATATTATTGTACACACACATCATTGTACATCCACATATATCGAATATTATAGTTTTCAATACGACGAAAGTGAGGTCCAATTTTGTATTTGCTGACGCGTATGTCAGTATAATGTTAAAGTAACGTGTAATTTTGATATTCTTTTATTTTTTGCGAATGAAAAATATTGGCATTTCGTAAAGCGTATGTTTAATCTCTTAATAATTTTTAGAATTTTAGAATTTAAAGCTGCACACATAGTAGTAAACTGGAGTATAAATTAAATTCTAAACCCAACTATTTTAAGAGCAGTTTAATTGCCGCAATAGTAGTAATATTACAGTACTCAAAAGTAATAAATTTAAGTAGACAATTTTACAAATTTAAGTTGACTATTTTACAGTATAGTAAACTACTATTTTGGCAATTTGTCAGAGTTTAATGATTTATAGCAATAATTTTACAAATTTTTTTTATCAAATTTATTATTGATCAATAATACATGCATGTATCGACAACAATCATATTATTTCGAATCCATTATAAAAATATCGATTTGCAAACGAAAAATGACAATAAGCACATTATTCTAAACATGTTCCTTTTTTATGTATAAAAGTGCATATATGCTATAGAAATAAAATTTGAAAAACTTAATTTATCTTCAATCAGTCCTACCAACTAATGTTCCTTAAGCTTATTAAAAATCGCCATATTTTGCACACGCTTTGTCGAAAAAGCGTATACAAAAACAAGTTTCACGCACGTCGTGTCAAATAATATAGCTCCATATAACCTTTTCACACTCGCTATTCGCTCGTGTGCAAACTAGGCCTATGTGTACATCACAAAGCTAAAGTCATATTATCGAACTTCGGAAGGGTATTAGGAGTATTAGAAGTGGCTTCTAGCTATATAGAGGAAGGTAAGTGAGGCAGACCGGCAGAATGAGACCGAAAGAGGTGGAAATGAAGTTTAGAACGTGTTAGAGCTTTTATTATATAGATTAATGACTGATATATTAGAGAGCTCTTCAGCGGAGCCAGCGGGGGTAAGCCAGAGGAAAAGGAGTATTTGAGAGGAAACTTTGTGAGGGTATACAAAAGAGATGACGAAACCGCGTCAGTCCCGAAGCTTTGTGAAGTGAAAGGATTGTATTAGATTAGGTCAAGTAAAATTCTTAGGATTTTTATAAAAACTAAAGTTTTAATAAATAGAATTTTAAAATGGAAAATTTGCGTAAAAAGGAAAAGGGTATTACTTTATAGAGTATTAATAAAATAAAAATAACTACGAAATGTAGGAGTTTGCACTACATCCACATTCAGAAGCAACCATCATCGGGTCAACTCACAATCGGGGAAAAGACGATGAATAATAAGATAAGAACGAAAAGGAAGCTGATGATAAGCGCCACTTGTTTGAATGTAGCGTTTGATAAAACATATTGCAATATTTGCCACACCGTTGTACGAATTTCGTATAAACCGATTTTTTTTCAGTTGAGTACAGTTTAATATTTTCTCTGTAAAAGTGTCCATATAAAAATTTGATTCAGTTAGTTTTATAATTACTAAACCTGGATGTTTCGATGTTTGTATATTGGGACGATTATAATTATTGAAAAATGGCAAAGATAATAAATATAATCTGCTCCGAAAAAAATATAATGATTTTTGTTGGACTTTAGTTGACTTTTGAAACCTTTTAAACCATCAACATGTTCAAATTGTATGCCAGCTAGTAACAAGTAGTAAGTTTCTTCCTCACATTTGGCAGCCAGGGCTTTTTAGCTAAACTAAAACTAGTAATATAGAGTATGTTCCATGCGCAAAGCAGTATATAATACTAAAGTTGGTATTTCTAACAGTTGGTATGAACTATGAATTACTGAATACTGATCGAGTACTGGAGCTTAAACTGGAGAATCATTCTATCCATCAGTTGATATTCCTGCTATGCTTGATTGCAATTAAATAATTTATTATTTTTAATTAATCTTGATCATTGCAAATTGCAATTACTAGTCATCAAGTAGTAGTATTAGTGACAACGATGATGATTTTTATCCAGTCAGCTGCAGGCTGGAACGTGGTTCTCCAAATCTCCAGTGCCCTATAGTATAAGCTCCATTCATACGACCCGCGCAGCTGTTGAGCAGAACTACCAACCTTATAAGTATTATCACTATTTTGCTTCGTATAATGGAACATGCCCAATATTATCCAACTACTTAATTCTCAACGATTCCAGCGCCACATCGTGCGTCTCCTGCTCCCCACCCCCTGTGTGTTCTACTGCTGCTGCTGCTGCTCTCGTCGTCGTGAGCACAACACAGGCTCTTCCCTAGAGAGCCACAGCCAAAAAAAAGGCAACACACACACAGTCGAGTCTCCGCTCGACCCAGTGCGTGCGTGAGCAATAAGCGAGGCGAGGAAGCAACATCACAACACAGCGGCGCGGGCCCTGCGATACTGTATATTAGATAAGGTAAGCAAAGCTAAACTAATAGCAAAAAAATGTCCTTGCGAGTGTAAACAATCGTCGCGCGAGTCGAGCGTCTGGAGCTTGGAAGGTAAGCAACTAAGCTAGACTCCGAGCGTCCAGTATCTCGACAGAGACTCGTCGACTTCCTCTTATATTACATACGCCGCCCTGGTCGAATCACCCGGAGCGATCATGTTTCATACTCTCAGATGGTAGTGTTTTAACGCGCGACTCCTTTCCCTTTCACCCGCGATATCAACTCTCTCTATCTCTCTCTCTCTCTTCCTCTACACAGCTTTCCTTTTCTCTTATTCTTTTTTTTTTCCGCTGTTACCTATACTCGCGGAAGCATGGGCTACTCATAGACAGACACGAAAGTTTAAGCAGCCGTCTGGCTTTTCTTTTTTTTGTTCCAGCAAGGAGCACGATCACTCGTCGTTCTACAGATTCCTACAAATGGAGAAAAATCACAAGAACACGGACTGCTACTTTTTCTACTACTCGACGTGCACCAAGGTAAGTGTCCTCATGGTTTTTGATCGAAATAGTACGGGCTACGAACTCGTAGTTTCGTCTGCCTGGATTTCGGAGTCGGTCGGTAAGGTTAGGACGGCCATATTGTGTAAATATTCTTAGTTCGTTTTCTGATGGCTGTTAAGGCAATTTGTCACGTTTATTATTCGGTTGTACTCGACGAGCAAAATTGTCTGTTGATATTGATCAACAAGCTGCGAGTGATCCCAGTAATGATGATCTTTGAGGGAACTGCGGATCTGACTTTGTTGCTCTGGTATAGTTGTTAGAAATCTTACGAGGGCTGTTTTTTGGCTTTCGATGAGTTATTTGTGTATTTTAATCGACAGGGCGATAGTTGTGCTTACCGCCATGAAGCATCCGCACTGGGATGCGAGACCGTGTGCTCGTATTGGCAGCAGGGAAGCTGTCTCAATCAACATTGTAACTTCCGACACATGGATATTAAGGTGAGTTAGTTGCTTATATTTGTCAATTGACCATTATTAAAACCGTCTTAATGAAACATGATGAACAGGATCTTTGTGTACGAAGGAACAGCGAGTCAGATAGTTTTGAAAATTCTAGATTCATCCCCACCACTTCCATGTTTTCCAAGTATGGTAGCATTCAGTTTTGTTTCGTAACCAAATTCCATAGACTTGAATGATTTCATATTCCTACTACTTACATCAAAAGATGTTTGATAATTTTACTTTCAAAACTTTTGAGATTATTCCATCTCTCTTAGTCATCGGGAAATTTTGTTTTATAAACTTCATGACGCTTACAGTCTAATATTACTGCTATTTGTTGATACTTATAGCGGTTCAGGATTATCAATCAGTGGATACCGATTGTTGATTGTACTTAGGCTGACATTATTTGTTCTACAGTAACAAAACTGTTTGCGTACTTTATTTGCTTTCTATTTATAAACTAAAATGTTCTAACTTTAATTTCAGAAAAATCGCAAAGTGATTCCTTGTTATTGGGAGAAATTTCCCACTGGTTGCAAAAAGCCACATTGCCCTTTCTTACATAGGCTCAGTAGGGGTGGAGTACCCAATCCTATTGAATCTGTAAAAGCAGCTTCTGCACCAGCAAAGCCTGTCAATCAAGAATGGTCCAATCGTCAAGGTAACATTTTGAATCAAATTTCACTACTTTTATGTTGGTATAAAACTTTTATTTCATTTTGCATTCTCGAAATGAGCATATTTATGAAAATCAAATGTTACAATCAAAATTTTGTATAATCTTCTATGGAAGACGAGCATTAGAGCATGTAGAAAACCGGATTAACAAAATCTCAGAGTCCGTTGAATGAAAAAAATTATATCTGATAGTAGGAATTAATAACAGAATATAATAACATGTTGTTTCTTTGGAAAGATGCAAAGTTCGATGGTAACAGTACCGAGTCGGAACAGGGCCGTGGCAGCAGCGAGGCCGGCAGCTTCATCGGCAGCCCGGTCGTCGATCCTCTCATCGTCAACTTCGAAGAAGGTATGAGGCTTTACTAGCCCCCGCGACCGTCCTTCAACTTGCACTACCTCGCGCCCGGCAGCCATCTCCCCCTAGCGTCTAGTCTCCAGACGAGCCTGAACCTGCCCCCGCCTCAGGCCCAGCAGCCGCAAGGGCCTGGCTCCAGCCTTGCCATACCCAACAGCAGCAACCTCACCCTGCCATCGCGCTCTAACCTCGCGGCGAATTCGCAGTCTTCGCCCTGTCACCATCGCTCGCCCCTTTCCTTCGCTCCTCCACCCCCGCCTCCGACGCAGCCGCCGCCGCCTCAGCATCAGCATCATCACCACCAACATCAACACCATCATCAGCAGCCACCTCAGCTGCTGCATAATGTCGCTGCAGCCGCGGCAGCAGCAGCCGCAGCGGCGGCTCACCATCACAGGGCGGCGCCTTCGCTCTCACCGTTGCAGCCGCCCCAGCCCAGTCAGCAGCCCAGCTCGCCGCTGTTGCAACGGCCCACGGCCGCAGCCTCATATTCCGGCATGCACACGCAGCAGGCTACCTCGCAGGCGCAGGCGGCAGCATCGAGGTTCCCCTTTCCCTTATTCAGCTTCGCTTCCTACCGGAGGTTCTGATTCTGATTGATAGGTCGGTCGCTAATTATCTGAGAAATTATGAGAGAAAGAGTGTGTGTTTGGAGCGATAGCTCCTTGATTATGTATTGCTACAACTCCTAGCGTTGTGTCTCTACTGCGGCTCAGAGAAATAGTTTCTTTGCAGTTGGTTGGCTTTTTTTATTGCAAAAATAATGATGGCGTGTTTGCTCGAGTAAACTGCAAGGAAACTCTTTCGACGCAGAACCACTGTACGGTTCATGAGATTGTAAGCCTACATTGATAAAGATTGCTGAAAACAAGATGCCCTTCATACAGGAGCTCTTATTAACGTTCATGTAGCTAAAGCAAACTCGTCTAATCTTGAGAGATTGATGATTTTAAATAAGTCACTAAATATAATATAGACTTCAAACTTCATAGTTAACTTCCCAAAAATTGAAATTGCTTTTTCATGTAATCTGGCTTGGATGATCTAATTTTTTAAGATAATGGGTTTGTGAGCATTTTCAGTCTTTCTTTATAACAAACATTTACGAGTTCATAGCTTGTCTTCTTTTTTTCTATTCTTTTTGTAGTACGTTTAAGTTACTTTATATTTAAGACTGCTCTCATGCAAGGACTTTAACATTGTTCTATTTAAGTAATCTGATGCGTACTGTCGAGATGCACTTTCTTTGAAATAGTGTGAAAATCAGATTGGCTACTTTAAAACTTATTTGTTATCGACGCTTATGTGAAACTTTATCTGGAATGTATAGAAGCATATCGATTATAAAAGCAAGCAAAAATCTGGTTTAGAGTAAAATAGTCCAGGCTTTGGAGCTCTCTTAACTAATCTAAGACATAACTACTTGACACTTTGTACACAGGGATGAACAATGCAATACTTAAAGTCGATTATAAAAAAATAGAAAGAGAGGAACAAAAAGAATCGCTAAAATGAGAGAGAATACGGTTTTGGCTATCTGCGCAAAAACATAATGATACTGTAACGAGTCGACACGTCTCACTCAAGTGTTTTTAAAAAAACTTTTCAGGAGACGGTATGTCCAAACTTTACCTGTGAATAATCCTCTCGTGGGCTGTTAGGTGGAGCAGGAAAAGTTTTCGTGTCGGAACGAAGAGAGATAGCCATGGCTCGACAGAAAATCACTGCACACTGCACGCTTACATTCACAGGAACGCTTGAACCTGTTTTGTTTTTTTTCTTTATAATTTTTGTTTGTACTTTTCACACCTTCGCTTTGTTTCTGTATACCGCTAGTCTTTCTCATTGTTACGTTAGTAGAAATATTAACTTTTTACTCAGTTGAATGTCACATAACAGATGCATATTAATAATGGTCTGTTCTCTTGCATGTTGACTGCAGTGGCTGAAAAATGTACACGCTCGAGCGCACGATTTGCAAATCTCAAAAAATATGAAATTCAACTGTCGGTGATTTTCGTTTATTTTTCTTTTTCGTTACTATTGTTTTATGCAAGCCAAACGAATTACACAAAAAGACGCTTATATACGTTTATTATTACATTTTTATTTATTCTGAAAAATTTTTATGTAGATTTCTTCGTTTTTTTTTTTAAAGAAAACAAACACATAGTCTGTCGTAAAGGGCCAGACTTTAAAAAACATACGTGCTCAACCATCATTAAAAATTATACAAATGTTAACACGCGACGCGAAACAAATAATAAAATGATAAGAAATCCCAGCCGTTTGCGATTTTAACGCGTACGCGTAAAAGTGAAAAAAAAAGAATAATAATGCCTTCATATGTTTTGGCTTTGCGTAAGAAATGTCTGTTCAATAAAAAAAAAACGAATAAAAAAATCGAGGCGGCTCCGAGGGGTAAGAAAAATTAACGACTGAGCCACAGGGAAGCTTTTTAATATTACAAAGTTATATAGGCCTACGGATACGCGGGCTATGCACGTCTCGCGCTCGGTTGTAGAATTGTCAACAGTTTCGCTCGCCGGCTATAGAAGAATAAGGTCTAATACTTTTTCTTGTTCATAGACTCGTCAAGCCCTTTAGTTCAATGAAGTCGCAATTCATTTTATTTGTTAAAATATCGGATTATTACAATTTTTTTGTAAATTTTAAATCATTGTGAATAGCTTAAGCATCACAAGCTAACCTAGATTCATATATTTTAGTCCAAAAGAAAAGACTTTGGCTTTACTCTCTCGAAATAGACGGCGAGTTAACAATAATGAAGTATACATACGTAATAAATATTCGGAAACTCAAGTTTCCGCGGAGTACAGGAATAATCGCTTAACTCACTTTCACATGCATAATATATATACATTAACAAAGAAAAGTATCGATATGTATACACAGTACACATACACTCACACGTAAAAAGACGTCGCATATTTTCGAGTTGAGCCACTCGGTCTCGAGGAACCATGGCTTTTAAATGGCATTTGATCCCTATTTCTTGCAACGTTGTAAAATAATAGTAAAATTAAAGGGGAAATTCGTTAAGAGTCCCTTCTGGAGTTTAATGCATAACGAATAATCATGATAATTAAAAAAAAAAAGAAGGACGCATAAAACGATAAGAGAGATTTCTATAGCACGTAAGCGAAATTTTATATGTTATTAATTTCTATTTCTTAAATTTTCTTTATTTAAAAAAAAAGAAACAGAATGATACGCAAATAATGTATACGCCTCGTGAAAAATTACTCGTAATGCAAAAAAGCCAGAGAATACGAGTAGCATTGAGTTGCGGTAAGAAACATCATTTATAAACGAATTCGAGGCAGTTTTTAAGGGAAAGCTAAGACAAAAAGCAGTAAAAGTGAAGGATGGTATGAACAAAAAAAAAAAGAAAAAGAAAAGTAACGTAAATTGCGAGAATACTTGTAGAAGAGACTAACGAGTAAATGCTCGTATGTAGTACTGTTTACTGTAAAAAGGAAATGCCGAGCGTTGCATTTACAAAAAAGCAGAGCAAAAGAGGAATGAACTAATGAAGTTTTTTGAATAGAAAATAAAATGATTGACGAAAGAGAACGTCAGAGTGCGATAATTAATTGTGTGAGGTAAAAGAAAATGAAAATTCCGTTATCATGCGTTAGCTATATGAAACAATGAAAAAAAAGATATTTATGAAACACATATATAAACACGATACACACAAGTACACGAAGAAAAAAAAATGACACTAAAAGGTGTGCGAAAGATGAAAAAAAAAAAAATAATAATAAAAATAAAATAAGCTAGAAGTCTGAAAAAGAGACGCAACGAGAATAAACAGATTATAGAATTACGTGTATTTAAACTACTAATGATATATATTTGTAATCGAAAGAGCCACTGTGTCTCTGTGTAAGCTACTGAAATTTGCTGCGTATCGATGACTCGGTGGACTTTTTTCTCGATCAAGAAAAAAGAACCAATATAAAAAAAATTAATTGATACATCAGCGGGCAACGCGGAGATGCTTATATGGCTTTTTATTTCAATTCGATGTGTCTGGGATTTTCTTGCGTGTGTTTTCGATTTTTCTTGCTTATCCGAGTTTTCGCCTCTCGAGGTCGATACGCCGGGGATTTCGCTCCAATTAATTAGCCGATATTCGTATTCTTAAAAAAAGAAAAGAAAAAAAAGCTCGAGAATACTGGAATAGAGGGATCGTAAAGTAAATCACCGGAATGAACTACAAAATAATAATAAAAAAAATAGGATAATTACTATTGTTCATGAAATGAATGAGAAAAAAAAATATACAACTCACAATTGCGTATGAAAATAATAATACTACTAATAAAACAAAGTAACAAGAAGGAATGATTGTTCCTTAACCGGTATAAAAAAGATAAACGAGAGGTGCACTTATTGTTTTTAGGAATTACTATAAAAATAAAAATGGATAATGATAAACTGCAATCGAATAATTGAATCACTTCTTCGTAAATCATCTTAGCGAAACTACAAAAAATGCGTTTGTACATAAAACAGAAATAAAAATAGAAAATGAAATGAAATAAGGTGGCGAAGAGGAAAATTTAGAACGCAAATGTGTGAAGTCAAAGTTTCAAAAGAGAGGCTGTGTTTGTGAGTGCATACCTATAAGGAACACAGATTGGCTTGTCTTTTGAAGCTTCGATTTATATCAAGCTAGATTCAAGCGATAAAAAAAAAGAAAAATCCTAGTTTGATTTATCCGCGAGACGTATCAGAAAATAATAATTAAATAAATACGATGCAAATAAAATAAAATAAAAAAAATAAATCATGAAATCGATTTGTCACTAGAAATGTTAGACTAATGAAGTTAAATCCTCATCTTTGAATTTGTTTGTTATGTCTTGTTTAATTTTTTTATTTGCATTCTGTTCGTTAAAGTTTTTGCATTTACAATTTAATCATCGAATGGCATTCTCCCGTACTTTTGTGAAGCGTTTTGTTTTATTATTTTTCTCCCTTACGCAACTTCCGCTACGATAGCGAAAACGAAAAAGCTCTAGTACTATTATGTTATATTATAAACATACGAGGAAGAGAATTTTGTAGTCAATTGTTTTTTCCTTTCTCCGATATACGCAGCATACTACCCCTACGAATGTCGAAAAAAAAATTGTGTTCTTGTACACCCTTTAAGGCGAATCTTTTCTTTGCATCATTACTCTGACGAGACAAGTGTTGTGAAGCCTCTGCATTAGCCATTGCATCCATTACACAAAGGCATTTCATTGAAAGTGAAATGGTTTGTGGACAATATTTAATTAAACGTTAAACGCATGTGCTGAATTTCGTATCCGATTGCGCAGACTTTATTCGAAAAGGTATAAAATCAGTTGTATGCTGTCAGAATTATTTATAAATCTGATTTGTTGATCTATATCGTTTTATAATGCTACATTATTTTTAAATACTGCAACATTATAACAATATAGGACAATTCGGACTTTGAAATGTGCAAATTTCAAGATTAATCAAGCTGATCCAATGGCTAATGCAAAGGTTTTTGACGAATTGATTCTTCTGTATAAGAGATGCATATAGATATATAAATATATAAATATATTATATATTATCCAGAACAATGGATAAGAAAGACAAAGTAAAAAAAAAATAACAAAAAAATATGCTAATAAGCTAATGCGTATACTTATATGATCGATGTATAAGCTAATGGAAATCGATAAATTTCATCGAAAATATTTGGATTTCAATAAACTTGATACCTCGAAAAAAAAACAGTTTGCAAAGCTACGGTTGACATGCACGAGGAATAAGACGCATTTGATAAGTCGTATATATCAGTTTTTCTTCTCTTCTCTTTTCCTCGCTGTGTTAATCTTTGAACTTTGCTCTTATGATTTCTTTCTCACTGCACATCCTAGACAATGAATTCCAAAAACCAAATTAAAATTTAAAAATTCCATCCTTTCCCCTTGAATATCAGTCAACATCAGATTAATACGTCAATTCAAGTACATTCATTTGAAAAATTATTTGCCATAGTTGTAAAATAAAAAAAAACGCCCTGATGTGAAATTAAGAAGACTGTAGTATAAAAAGTATTTTTATAATATTGTAATATCGGAGGATCTCAAGATAGCCGAAAATGACGATGTACCCCTTTAAGAAAATTGAAAGCTTATTAGAGACCCATCGAAGCCATCTCGTGCTAGCTTGCCTGGTTCCGTCGAGACTGAAGGAAGGACTGCTCGAAATGTCACATGTAAAAATCACTCTATATCCTAACAGAAGCCAAACATCTCCAAACAATCTCTAACCACGCATTAAAACTAATAAAAAGCCCACGCCAATTAGCATTATAATAATAAAAATCTCAAGAGAGAAAGCCCAAAAAATAAAAGCGAGCGAAGAGAGCAAATTCGAAGCGAGACAGACATTGCTTGAGTCACATCACAGAAAAATCCATCAATTTTGTTCTTC
Organism: Cecidostiba fungosa; assembly: GCA_900474305.1. NCBI lineage: Eukaryota > Metazoa > Arthropoda > Insecta > Hymenoptera > Pteromalidae > Cecidostiba > Cecidostiba fungosa. The sequence goes on from UCOJ01000344.1 coordinate 12,180, forward strand.
GTTGTTGTGTTCGCAGAATCGGACAGTGAGAGCGCACCGTCTCCGAGCAAGAACTCCCGCAATCGCATCTCATCCTGCAAGACTTACGAGGAGATCAGGCTAGAGGAGATACAAGCTGAGAGTGCGGCCTTCTACTCGTACGATTCGGGCGATGAATACCAAGCCTCGTCGTCCTGCCCTCCTGCAGGTGGTGGTAAAATAAAGAAGCAGACGAGCGCGAGGAGCCTACGTCTAGCCACTGGAGCCAGTATCTATGGACGAGAGGAACAGAGCGAGAAAGAGAAGAAGGATTCCGATGAGCTGAACTTTCAGATACTCAGCCTGGCGGAGATTCGTAAGATGAGGAATGAGAAGAAGGCTGCGATGGCCAAGAAGAAAGATGAGGAGGAGGAGGAAGTTTTCCTGAAGGACGCTGTTAAGGCTCTGGACGCACTCAAGTCGGATATGGAGGTTGCAGAGAGCACTACTACAATTACGTCGTTGCCTGTGAAGAAGAGGAGGTTCTACAATGTCGAATCAACCGACACCGAAGCCAGCGCGAAGAAAGCTCGAATGCAGAGCGTAGTCGGAAAAGCGCCACCGATCAAGTTGAGAAGGCGCAGGATAAACAGTATTTCAAAGGAGGAGGACAAAGCTGCTGAAGCCCGAAGGGAAGAGGAAGAACAAAAAGCCAAGGAGAGACTAGCAGAGGGTAGCAAGGACGACGTAGATAGTTCGAGCTCCGCCAGAAGACAGAGCGTCGAGGTGAGGGTATGCGATAGCAGCACCGATGACAACCAATCTACCGAGTCATTCGAGGAAAAGGATAAGAAAGACAAGTCCATAGCGGAGAGTCTCGACGACAGTTTGGACAAGCCATTGGCCATCTGCGACAGTGCAGTGAAGCTAGACGATGAGGGTAGACTGCCGTCGATCGATGCCGAAGACGACATCCTCAAGGATATCGATGCTCTCCTCACAGATCAACCAGTTTCGTGAGATTCTCCGCTTCTGCGCCTTACTGGATGAATGCCTGAATCGTACGCGTTTATTCGTTTTGTTATATAAGCTGTACAAAGAAGTAGAGTGTTATGTTGCCGAGAAGAATTTTTCTTCGTCGCGTTCAGATCTCGTTGCAATCAAAGCTCTTTTTTAGCCATTTTTAGATCTCTTCGGATTTATGATTAATGTAAGCTGAATGTATGCAATAATTATTGTTATTTTATTTATTTATCTATAGATGAGTGTTTAGAGCTGTTTTAAATTAAGAGTCCACACAGAAGACATTTAGACTTCGGACTTGATGAGCTTTTTCTATTATTTAGCTCTTTGAACATATAGATTTAGATGTTTCGAACAAAGTAGATTATTTATAGACTCCGATCCTGATCAAAGTATTCTTTTCTCGCACGTTGTTTCTTCAACTAAAAGTTTTATAAAGAGATTTTAAAGAAAGATAAAATTATGAAAACCGCGTATTCTTAAATGATCAAATGTACAAATCGCTAAAGAAATAAATATATAATTGTTACATTTTTAAAGTATAAATCTTGTACTTTATTTCTCCCTTGATCCTGTGACTCTACATTCGAGATAAGGTTCATCAGTAGTGCAAAGGGACAAAAAAGCTGCGAAATATTGTGGTTCAATCACACTATAATTTATTTCAAATTTATAATAAACATACGATAAAATGATACCTGGCCTAAGAGAAATCACAATTGTCTTTTTTTCGCCACTTTATATTCTTTTCTTTATTCTCTCTTTCCTTAATTTTAAAGTTGCACCGGATGTAAATTAGGAGTTGATCTCGGTAAATACTAAGGATTAGCATCAACTATATTTATATACATATATATTTATATGCATTTATATATAAATGACTGCCGATACTTTTTTACGGTATGCACATTAACAAACGTCCATGGGTTCCACCTCCATTCGTTACACGAATATAAATAATATTGGCAATATCGACTTAGAAACTATTTTTTTTTCATTATTCATTTTATTAGTTATTCTATACGCGTCTATAAGGGAGTGTGATAAAACGATGGGGGTAAGAAAGGCGATGGTGTTTTTACTCGTCGCAAACAATATTAATAAGAATAACGGAAAAAAGTTGCATTATGCAGAGCGGTGCCTTGTAAGCCTTTCTAAATTCAAGCTCAAAACTAACATCACGTATAAAATTCCTCCTGAATATGTTTAAAAAACCTATAGCGATTGAGTTTTATTAATCTTCAAATAATTAGTAATGCAACTTTTTTACTTTTACAAAATATACAGACATGACATTCTAACGTTCACCATATTTATATATATAATATTATCGAGTCGCGAGTTATTTTACAAGTCAAGAATTTAAAATTTACGACGCAAAAAATTTAAACGCTTTATACAGTTTTTTTTTCTTAAAAATTTTCAACGTCAATAAATCAAATCCTCGATAAAGAAACGCGTACATTGACGACTCAAGAAAAATGAGTATCGGCTGAAATCAACTAACGCATAAAAATATCGATAAAAATATTAACCTCGGGATTTGTACCAACGCGGGCCGCTGGGGCTTGAATATAATCATACATCCTTTTTCTAACTAAATTACATACACATTGGCCGACGACGCAGCGACGTCAATTTTTTTCTTTATTAAATAACATTATCTTTACTGTACAAGACTCGATCGACGGTTTCTTAACGATAAAGGGATTTTTTTTCACAAAGTCTCCTATCCCAAAATTCATCGCATCTCGAACACTTTCTCCTTCTACTTTCAACAATTGTTTCGTTTGATTTTTGTATTCGTTTTACTCGATTCACGCTTATTTTAGATACAACAATGTCCGTGTATTATTTTTTTTTTTTTAATTAAAGTTACGCTCGAAGCCTTCTTTTTTCTTGTGCAAAAATGTGATGCGTTGAATTCCACTGAAACACGTAAGGCACCGTGATCATGAAATTTCGAGTGTAACCGCAATATCCGCAATGTTTTTCGAAACGAATTTCCGATTTGAAAGAATTTTCCAACGCAAGAAGACGGACATTGATAATCACGCGTAAAACAAAACATTTGAATCTCTCGACGCAATTTTCTAGTTTGACAAGTAAAACTCTTTGGACCAAAGTGCTCCCTCCTATTTGCTTCTTCGTGAGGGTGGCTGTGACGCTCTATGTGTGTGTGTCTTAATCTCTACAGGTGCGGATGTGTGTATGTGCTGGTTGTCCCCTTTTCTTTATGAGGATAATGTCGACGTGGTCGAGCATCACCACGGCGGTCACTGCAATCTCGGCGACCAGTATTGCGCTGCCATGTCCGGCGCGGGCTGTCCCGGCACTGCGATGGGGACGCTGACTCCCGGCGATATTAGGCCTGCAAGTCATCGGAGGTTCATTAGTATACAGCTTCGTCAACGCTTGGATTTTCAGATTTATGACAGTATGATAGAATGCACGCTTCTCTTTTTTTTAAATTATCACATTGCCGATTTGATAAACGACTTTGGTATATACTTGTTTTTAAATATCATCATTATGTAATCATATATATCTAGAGTAATAAGCTTGATGTTATATATAGCAGAAAAGCAGCGCAGAAGCGTGTATATATACATTACAACCGAACTACAGAAGTTAAAGTGAATGAGAATACGATTTAGAATTCTATTTCAAAAAGCTTTAAGAAATCATATTCTAATATAGAAGAATGAGCGTGTTGTGATTAATTATCGCAAAACGCTGCGTCGCAATTGCACTACTTACTATACTCTATGAGAGAATTATTAAAAATGAGATGCAGTGCAAGAGCGACGCAGCGACATGCTGAAAAATGTGTAATGTCCAATTACCGAGCAGCGGCATCCCATGCCAGGCGCTATATTCGCATTCGTCTTTCATCTCTAAACGCATCACATTCTATTTTTTTTCTCTCGCACTAAAAAAATCATCATCATCATCGTGATCTCCCGTGTCACTGTAGTAGTAGTACTAGTAGTAGTAGTAGTAGTAGTAGTAGAAGTAGTAGTAGTAGTAGTAGAGTAGTAATAGTAGTAGTAGGTAGCAGTAGTTAACAAAAGCATCGGTAGTAAAACGGTAGATAGTCCTCTAGATCGTCAAACGCTTGGTAATAATAATAATAATAATAATCAAAATCACTAATGTCGCATACGACGAATTGTTGGAATCACGACGTACAGAATACACAATCTATATCGTTTTATATATATGTATGTATATATGTATAATCTGATGGAGCGTCGACTTGGCTTCTCCCTCTCTCTTTCAGTAGCGGTAGTAGCCGACGTGGTAGGTGGGTCGATGATGATCCTTGGGCTAGAGCGCAAGCAGCGAGTGCAGCGAGTGCGGTAGACACTCACCGGTCGAGCTGGCCGGGTGGTGGTGGTTCTGATGGTGGTGGTGATGGTTGTACTGGTTGAGGCCAGCGGCGGCCGCTGCGGCGGCGGCAGCCGTGTGGTAGGGTTGCGTCGGGCTGCAGCTCGGTCGAGTCCCGTAGCCGAGGTGAAGGGCCTCGTAGCCACTGGCTGCCGCGCGGCCTACGCCTACCGCGCACGAGTAGCCGTTGTCGCGCTGCTGCAGGCAAGCAGGTCCCGGGGACGGGCCGACCGTCATGCCGACCGTCATGCCCATCGGACTCATACCCGAGGGCGAGGGATTCGAACTCGCGGCTACGCCCGTCGAGAGGGATGACATCGGCGACATCGAGGCTCCGCCGTGTTGGTTGCCTGGTTGGCCGCCGCCGCTTCCACCACCACCGCCCGACATCGCGAACGACGGCATCGATGTCATTGGGCTGAAAAAGGAAGGATCGTTGTTAGTCTCACTGATATAATTATATATACGTATCGTTGACTCGTTCTACTTGATAAGATGTAAATGTTATAAACAAAATACCGTTCACTTTTATCAAAGGCATAAAATCGCGCCAAATGCCTCTTGCAATCGTCGGTTACTTAAAAAAAGATTAAACCAATCAAAATCCAATTCATTACCTGTACGAATCGGGCATGCTTGGAATGCCGGGATAGACGGAGGGCGCGAAGCCGTGGTGGATCCTGGGCGGTGAAGGTGCCTGTGGCGGTTGTCCCCCGAGTATACCCGACGAAGGCGGTGGCGTCGGATGTCCCAGCGTCACGCCGTGCTGTTGCTGTTGTTGTTGTTGCTGCTGTTGCTGCTGTTGTTGTTGTTGCTGTTGTTGTTGCTGCTGCTGTTGCTGAGGGTTGTCCCTTCGCTGGGTGCGAAGCTTCTCCTCGCGACGCCACTTTGCGCGTCGATTCGAAAACCAGACCTGAGTTTATTGGGGACGAGACAGAGAGACGAATTGGTTGGTCAATCGCTATGCTACACATCGACGATACGGAGAGAGAGAGAGAGTGGAGAGACAGAGATAGAGAGGAAAGAGTGGAGTGTGAGGTATCTAATATCGTTGTCTATTTTGTATTACTTTTAATGTTTCTTAAATATATATTTATTACTAAATAACGAATAAACAGTACGAATCTAATGGACACTAACATCTCTATATGCATATCCTACTCTACAGCAATTCAGTTTCCCAAATCATTGTAACACTACTCTAATAAGGTACAAGGAATAAACTATATAGAGGAATAAGGATAATATGAGATATAAGCAAACAAACACATCATCCGTCGACATTCACCTGTATCCGAGCTTCGGGTAGTCCGATCTTTCCAGCGAGTCTCTCCCTGGCGAAGACATCCGGATAGTGAGTCCGTTCGAACTCCTTCTCAAGCGCATCTATCTGCTCGTTACTAAAGCTCGTCCGGTTCCTCTGGAGCTTGCGCTTCAAACGTAGCCTGGCCTGATCGTCGTCGGCACCTCCTGATACGCTGCCGGCGTTACTGTTGTCTCCTCCACTGTTGGTCTCGTCCGAGTGTGCGCCGCCTTCCAATTCAGCCACTGTAAAAGAGAAAAGAAATTTTCATGAATACACAACAATGTTAAAGTAGTATTATTTTTAGAATGTTGGGTTAGGTAAATGAGCAATAAGTTAATTAGGGAAACAATATTTGAATATTCAGATGAATCGTCGTATAAAAGTTACTTTATATGCGCGACAGTGCATTGATTTCACTGACTGAAAATATGGTTTCAGTCGGAGAGTCTATCGAATAGTGAGTTCTCGCTCTGATTGAAGACGAGGCAGCGCTACATCACACGTACGCGACAACACATCTATGTGCTTATATTCAAATATATGTACAAAGGCTTAGCTCATGCCTACTTCTAGGACTTCATACATATATTAACGTGTTGTGATCAAAATAGGAATACTCGAACGAAAAATTCTAAAAATTATAATAAGGATATAAGCGCGTGTATATATACATCGAGCAAGCTCGTGAGCGTAAAATTCATAAATTTAACGCTGTATTTAACGCCCAACAGCCGCTAAATCTGCAGAGCCAGTGATCCAAATCGAGTCAAGACCGACGACGACAAAAAAAAGAAGAACTTCCCGACACGCACACCTGTGCAAAAGAGACCGAAGCGTATGTACGTACGTGTGAATGAAAAAGGCGCGGCGAGATAGAGAGAGAGAGAGAGAGAGTAAGAAAAAAACTCGTCTCTCTCTCACTCGCTAGCAACTGACAAAGAGAAAACGAGAAGATGAGATACTGCAGTAGCGGCGGCGGCGGCGGCGCGCGAGAGCGTATAAACGAGCGGAACGAGGTGGTGGGTACAGTAGAGAGCAGTGCGGGGGTGGATGAAGCCTTATCGTCGGTTTCTGGCTGAGCGCGCCGAGGCGTCAGTGGCTTTCGGATCGACGGAAGGGAACAGGCACTGCTGCAAGGAAGTCGCGATAAGACGCGCTGCGAGGCTATATGGCCACCGCCGCCGTGAGCCTGTCAAGCCTTCTTGCCTTCTCCGACGTCTACTGTATATAGATATATATCTGGTCTTCTTCTCTGTGTGTACACGTGTTTTTTTTTTTTTTGCCTATAGAGACGTGGGCTTTTTCGGACACTGCGCTGTCGGTTTGAAATTACTCGCGACGATTTATACTGTAGCTTTTATTATTGTTTTTATGACACAACATATGAAACAATGTATTTATATAATGCGTTATACATCACCTCTGTGCGGATCAAAGAGCTGAGAAATGTGGATAATATAAATTTTTTCCCTAAAGAGCTGTGCGAGCGCGTGGCATCATCCCCTTTCACGCGCGTTTTTCCCGCAAAACGACGTAATAAATTCGCGGCAGCGTATGTATCTCGCAGCGGGAGCCTATACTCGTATACATGCAGCAGACTCGAGTGCGTACATTACGCGTAAACGCGATGAGTTAGCGGACTACATCACCTCGACGAGCTTTTTTTTCGTTTCGAGGGGGAGAACTCGCGCAGTCTTTTTTATTCTATTCTCACAGAATCGTACAGTAGGTTACACGTATGATTATAAGCGAGAAAGAGATGCTTTTAATTAGGTACAATAAGAATAATGTCGTGAATTGTATCACAATACACCGAGAGACAAAATAACAGGAGGCTTTTCATCCAGAAAAGCACCAGACAGAGCATCGTGTTAATTTCGAAACAACGAGAGAGAGAGCGAGGCTAAAATTCCTCTGTACAAACACGTTAACTCTCCTCTCTCTCTCTTAGCATAGAAGAGCAGAGCAGGGCAAACAAAACGAGGCATTAAACGACGCTCCTACTTATGCAAAAGCTCTCGAATCTCGCTCTTTACTCGCTATTTAACGACTTAGGCAAGACGAGCCGTGACTTCCGAGAAAGAGCAGGAGAGAGAGAGAGAGCGACACCGGAAGTTCGCCGGCGAACTCGCGCGCATAATCCGCCTCCGCACAAGTTTACGAGAAGAGATAGAGCTAGGGAGTACATGTATACATGGTGGCTGTTTGCCAGAGAGAGAGAGAGAGAGGAGGATTGTGCTTTTGCGCGCTTATCTTGGCGAGAGTACAGCGAGTAGTGCAGTACCATTATATATAGGTATACTTCCAAAATCGATAAAAGTAGATTAGCGAGTGTAATCATTTCGACGTATATACACTGCACGATTATTAATTCCCGCTAATCCGTATTATTGTATATGCTATATATGCATACGCATCGCTCTCGCGCGCGATCTAAATTTTTCCCAATAGTTAAACTCGCTCTGCTGCAGTTGGTCCATCCGGCGCAAAGTATGTATATATATATACATGTACAGGAGATAGTCGCTTTGGGCCGCTCGTATATAATAATCCCCAAGCGCGTATATAGTCCCCTCCCTCGGCGGCGGCTCGCCCTCGTTCCGTCCTGTTACATCGACCAACCGCGGCGCGAGTTCGCTCGAGCGTGATGGCGGCGCCGGCTGCGGCTGCTGCTCCTATCTCTCTTCTCTTTCCCTATGTATATATACTGCATATACCTATAACTATACTCTGATGTGCTGCCACGCGACGTTCGCGTATATGGGTAGGTGGATCGAGATTTTTTTTTTTTTTTGGTAATGACTGTGGGTTTCTTTTTGCGTTATGAATTTGTTTGCAAAAGCGGTGGTTACATTAATAATTTTAAGAAAATAAAAATCGTTGGTCATTCGCAAACTCGAGCAGAGTAACGAAAAACACGGATAATATATAATTGAAATACAAAAAAAAAAATGAACGATATAATACAGCTTTAAACGTCGCGCGCAGCCGCTCATTTCCCGTCATCAGAGTATATACAAGTACATACATACACAAAGCGTCGTTTAACCGTTCCGCAGAGCCGCATATTATACATGTATACTCAGAGCAAAAGCAAACAAGGCGGGCGCTCATAATAAAAGGCTCTCGCGAAAAAAATAACGACGCGCACTCGAGAGAGTCGAGAGTCGTCGTCCGAGACTTCATATGCCGCCGCGATAAGTCGAGAGAGGACTATATGGCGAAACAATGCGGTGCGCGAAAAAAAAGGGGAGAAATATTACTGCGATGAAAGAGTATAGGGGGAGAGAGAGAGAGAGAGAGAGAGAGTAAAAGTGAGAAAACAATGATCCGATCTTGAGAGATCTTGTGAAAAACGCTGCTGCGGCAGGCGCGAGAGCTGTTAGCGGCATTATTATTTTTTAAAAGCTGCGCCGAGTTTTCGTGCTCTGTGCAGGCTTCGGTAATGAGAATGGACTTTTTATGAAAAAATACAAACTCGTATTCTTTTATAGCAAAAACTGATTAGGATTTCCAGAATATCTTGCATAGCATTCGTTGTAAAACAGTTAAAAATTCAATTGGATCGGCGCCATACGCCGTTTATGCTATATAGCTGCAATAACAAATCGGAGCGTTTAGAAGGAAAAAGGAGCCACATGCTCAGCCGCGCTCTTATTCAACAGCGTGAAAGCGAGCCCTCGACGCGTCCGTCGAATCGCGAACACACTTTTCGTCGCAACACACACATCTCGAGGGCCACTAAATGCCCAGACACGAGAGAAAAGTAGAGCAGTTTGTTGCTCGCTCATGCGTACCTAAGTATTATGCGGCTCACTCTCTCGTCTATGTATACACATATACTATATACATAAAGTGTATGTGTGTCTAAGAGCGCACGTGGTTGCAGTTGCCAAGGTACATTGTTTCGGATTTTATGTGCAAGAGAGAGAGTAATATAACTGAGGTTATAGTTACGGCGAGAGTGGCCCTTTTAGTATATTATGAGGTTTGACGGAGTTGTGGGTCGCGTTTGGTTTTTCGATGGCGCTTTTGACGTGAGTCTACTATTATACTTATTAGGGGCTGCTGAAAAATTTAAGAAGAACTAACGAAATCAATGCTAAGACGAGTCTTTGCAAAACCTGTGATGGGACACATTGATAATGATTCTCTTGTGCAGCACTTGGCTAAACGTCGGAAGTGCTGCATTGTGAGACAAGCTCGACGACAATGCGATGGCTTTCGACTGCATTGTATAGCTTACATAACATTTCAGAACTTCTGTCCTTACGTATATATAGTATATTGATAATTGATCTTGTAAAACGTCTTTAAGAAAAATAAATCCCGCCTCTCATCCAAACTCAGCAAAATCTCGCGCCTCCGCATCGTTATCCGCGCAAAAAATCGTTCGACTAAGCAGCGCATCATTCGCGTATCGAATCGATTTACACGGCGAACAAAGCCTCTCGAGTACTATATATACCTTCCCTAGTGCACACCTATATGAACCAGCCTAACTCCATAAACACCGTAGCTAAGCAGAAGCCCGTAAAAAAAAACGATGCAGAAAGAAGAGGTCATCAGTCACGCGGCTGACTCTTGCGTGTCGAAAGCCTAGAGAGATCTCTCTCACAATGTATATATACCGGCGATGATACAGATGTTATATAGAGGGGCTCGATCTCGCTCTCAGGTCGACGAGAGAACCGTCACACTTGGCTGGGTAGAAACGCAATGTACGCACGGGACTCGTGAACAGGATATATATATATATAGTCGACGAATTTTACGCGGATTATGGGTAATTTGTGATTTACGTCCCGAAGTGATCGTCGAGGGGAGATTTTTCAAGTTTGGCTTCGAGAGACTGTTTGTTAAAATTTTAACGCACGATCAATATGCAAACGGTATATGACACAATCGAAGCAAAAAAAAAAAAAAGAATCTCAAACCAGAATCCGAATTCAGCAGCAGTCGTCATCGCGATAACCCTCGATTATTCATATAGACCCATAACAACGCGCGCCGCATACACACACATGAAAACTCACTAAACAGGCCGTCAGAGTCGACAAAAAGCCAGAAACTCATCCATACTGATGCTCCACGTAGTAGTAGTAGTAGTCAGCGAAGCGCATCCCCGCGCGTACAAATCTCTCGCGCATCTGTGATGTCATTCACGCGTCGTACAAAACGCTCGTCCATTATGCCCGTCGCCGCTGTGCTATATACTGCTAATGACGTATAATGGCTCGGCGACAGTTGAATGCGCGCTCTCGCGGGGTGACGCGAGAGAGAGAGAGAGAAAAAATAGCGAGAGACAACCCCTCGGTTCTTCCGCCATGACACCTCTGATGCAGGGATTTTTTGATTGTGGGTATATACATATATCTATACAGTAGAAGTCGTTTTATATGGGCAGGTATATACACAGCCGGCCATACCTCGAGTTTCATTGGACGAGAGATGATGAGAGGACAGCTGATGGGGGATGACTCTTACATTTCGTTTGAATTTTCGAAACGCGCGTATTGTATTATTAATAACGAGCTAAATCGAGAGCGACTGCCGCAGAAATTAATTACATTATATTCTCGCAAATCGAAAAAATAAAACACAGAGGAATAAAGAAGCGTGTGCAGTATATTATAAATATACCGAGAAGCGCGGCGGCGGCGGCGGCTGCAGCAATTAGAAGCGAAATGCGCGTAGCCGGGAAATCGACTGCTAAAGCGCGAAAGGAAATATCGGAAACTCCATTAACGTCGGCGCAACGAGCCGTGCGCTTATATCCGAATACGTAAGCAGCTGTGTGTGTGTGTGTGTGTGTGTGTGTGTGTGTGAACGCATCCGTCGGAGGGGTTATTAAGCGAATTTCGAGCGAGAGAGATTATGTAATAAGAGGAATTTTTATAATTAGATATTCGATGAGTTAATACATATTCGAACAGAGACGATAAAACATAACTATTCCACTATACTAAAATCGATTAATTTTTTTTTTATCATCGCTTTCTCATTTGAATTTTCTTCTCTTATAGAGACTGCAGTATATATGTAGCGTTCCATTTGGATTCAAGTCGCGGCGGCAATCCTCTTTGCCAACAAACGCTCGAGCGAGCTTCGCGGCAAATCTGCTTATGCGCGCGACTCAATCAAATTCTGCCGTTGCTGCTACGAACGAACGACTAGAGTAATCTTTGAAACCTATGTTGTAGACATCGGTGTCTAGAGGGAGAAAAAGAGCCGGGAAAACGAGACTTTATAATAATACACTGCTCTTTTCCTCGCCGTTTGCTTATGTTTCTTTTCCAAGTGACTTTTAATAGGATATCGTTATAAAATTTCGCTGTACGTTTGTTAACGAAAAATTTGTTTTATATACCGTAAAAGTTTCAATAGAATTCAACGACTTCTCAAATTATAAGTGTATAATAGATGGTGTTATTATAGCCGAGTAAACACGTTTTTCCCCAATTAAGCCATCGCAGGACAAACAGCTTAAAATCACACGTTTGAAAGTCAGCCAAGAATATATATAGCAAAATTCACTCTGTGTCCGCAAGCCGATAACCCGGCGCGCAACTGCGCAAAGCTTCGCCCCCCAAGAATTACAACAGCAGAGCAAGTTTTCCGTTCACGCATCTCGAGTCGAAATCTTGGCAAAAGAGAGAACGACGATAGTCTCTCTCTCTGGCGGAGGAAGTTTCGCCGGCTCGGCGGTGGCACCCACTAAATATATAACGAGAGAGTTGAGATTACTTCCGGCCTCTTGAGCCGATGTACTTTTGCGCGAGTTTCGCCGCCGCGGCTTCCTCTCTCTCTCCCTCTTACATCATATAATTCTTCGTCTGGCACCGTCACCTCCTTTTACGCGATATAATTTTACTTATTTCGTTACGACGATTTTCGCGATTTATTATGTATACCTACTCCAGAATTATTACGAAAATTCGACTGTAAAGCGCGCAGTTTCTACTCTCCCTCGAGCTTTCCTTCCTTCTAGATATACATGCAAGCTACACTCGGTACACTAAGCTGCGCAGCGTTTACGCTCTCCCTGTAGAGAGAGAGAGAACTTTCCTTTCCGCGATTTCCCTCGTCGAGATTGTGCGCGAAACTTGGGCGGTTCGCAGAGCGCGAGTTGAGGCGGGATTTCAAGGAGAAACGCCGGGGCTTTCTTTGGTATGTTGTAGGCGCGCGAGTCAGTTCCGCGTGTATAAGGGCTTAATTCATCGAGTTTACACCGGAATCGGAGTAGTGCAAAAGAGGAGGGAAGAAGAAGTTTGCCGAGGTCGATTTATCGTTTCCGTGAGCACAACTTATCGATTCGCCAATTGTCGCGCGTGCTTGGGTTAGCTTTACTTTGTGGTAATGAATTTTAACGTTATTAAAAAACTAATTATGCTTAATATAATCAAACTCCAAAAGCAGAGCCATCGGGAGCTTGCAAGCTCGGTCCTATCGAATAAAAAGAAGAAAGAAAGAGAGACGATCCATCCGGAAAAGCGGAAAAGCCGGCGGGGAAAGTGATTAAACGAGTGCTGCGGAGGTGTTCGACGTGCCGCGCGCTAATATCACGAGCAAACTCCGCCGACGGCGGCGGCGGCGGCGCTACGCCTGGTTAGACGTGCAAACATTGACTGACAGAGAGTGTCCCGCCGGCTCTCCGATGTATATAGCGCGTCCGACGACGAGAGAACTCTGAATGGCCCGAAAGAGAGAGAAAGAGCGGGTAACCACTTCGACGAGCGCTTCATTATATCCTGCACGCGCTATTTCTTGTGTATAAGCTCTAGTAAATTTCTCTTTTTCTATTTTATTATTAAATTTAATTTGCATTCCGACGACGATATAGAGCGGCGGTGTGTCGAAATAAAACTATACGAGTGTACACGTGCAAAGAATCGAATTTAAAAATCAACCTTCGCGCCGAAAAAAAAAAATGACGAATTAATCATCCTTCGAATATAACTCCTCGTTATAATAATAAGCCTGACGACAATCGTGCGTGCACGTATGTATACAGCCCGTTTGCGCAATTTTCAGCTACTACTCCCTAATTCGCCTCGCGCAGAAGTAGCCTTTTGGGAGTAGTGAACGTATATTATACAGAGCCGAGCAACTGGTTGCCAAATAAACGCCCGGCTTTATACCCGGGGGACCGATGCGTCGCCTCCGGCTACTCTCTCTCTCTCTCTCTCGTACATTGTTATTACGCTCTCGTTGTGCGTATAATAAAATGTGTGCGGTGAGATTCGGAGAGTTTTTGTTGAATTATGCAGTGGTAGGTATAGTGGCGAAATTGATTTTTGACGCGCGGGAATATTTAAATGCCTTTTTTTCGTGAGCTGACATGTACAGGTTGGGCAATTGAGATGAATTTATCGAGCTGCTGCTGATTCATAGCTCGTTTGATAGAATTGATATAATACTCTCGTGATATACGAGAGTATTCACATCTAAATCGGAGGAGAAGCTTGTCGGAGAACGCGAGAGAGTTATAAGTATATATAAACCGCAGAGAAAACTGGTGGAAAGAGGAAAAACAACAAAAGCGATTTGTTATTTTTCTTTTTCGGGCTCTCGGTGCTGCAGCACACACACGAGACATCAGAGCAAAAGCAGCACGCGATTCGTAGGCGGGTCACGCGCGCGAGCGACAATTACTGGGTCGCCGACGCGTGCGCGCGACTTACGACATTGTAACGCGGCAGAACGCGAACTCATTCGTCGTCTTCTTAATTCATTTCTTTTTTTATCTCGAGATAGATAGCCGCTCATTTTTTTTCTCGATAATTTTCAATAACGTCAGAGATATTATCGTCCGATACAGATATTATAAACGAGCTGCGACTCTTAAAGTTAATCGATTGTAAAGAGTCCAGAGTGTGCAATGATTTAGCTTCGGTCTAATTCGAAAGAGTTATGCTTCTCTATCCAAATTCGCGCTTGGCATTTTGCCTTAGTTTCTTAACAACTATCGATCCGCCGCGACTCATGAATTATTCAATCTCTCGGCTTTCCATTTAGGAAAAAGCAAAGGAAAAAAAAGGAGAAGCAGCAATGAAAGCGCAATCATCATAACAATAATATCCCGGCGTGCAATCATTTTGTAATAAACCGATTCTGTGAAGCGTCGTTTATCTGATTATATTATAATCGTATAATATATTTTAACGCGCGGCTATGATAGTCTCGAGAGACCGGTTCTAAATTTTCTAAATCCGGGATTGATTTGCCTGTAACGAGCTTTCGGAAAACACTCGCGTAAAAAGACTATACCGCGTTCCGGATTCCCCAAAGGGATATTATGTGTATGTGTGTGTGTGTGTGAGGAGAAAGAGAGAGAGAGACAGATCCGACGCTGTTTTAGCCCCTTCATAGACGATTAATCCAGTTTACTGCTTGCCCCTTCCCTTATAGTATATTCTAAGCCAAGGGAGAATCCGCACAAACGCCCCCTCGAGTTCGCTTTTTCGCTATCTCTCTGCTTGTATATGTATAGACAGTGTGCACTTTTGTACTTTCTCTTTCTGCGACACGATGCGCGTGTCCGAGCTTTCGATTGACTTCTGCGATATTACATGCGTTTGTGTATAAAAATAATCATGCATTATTACGCGAAATAGTATATATAATCGGATTCGCAGGTCGTAAATTACGTATAGCGGAATCGTCGTCCATTTTCATAAATCAGCATAGATTTTTCGCTCGCATAATTTATGCGCTCGCGTATATACCGAAGCCTCAAATCGAGAGCTGGAATATACGTCGATTTATTACGAAGGGAAATACGCGGCCGCGGATTATTATACAAACGCTGCACATACGTCTAAATCTCGCCTCGACTATACACACATATATACCCTTCCGTGATGCACACAACAATGCGGACGCAGTTTTACGTGACTTTGACATTACAGTCGACAGGGGGTTGTTGCGTTACAAACACACAAACACATACACACACACATAATCTCGACGTAAGAGAGACAAAAATAGGGTAGAAAAAAATGGAAAAACAAGAACGCGACTCCGGCTTGAAAAAAGAGAGAGAGAGAGAGAGACGCAGTAGTAGTCAGCGAGAGATCAAAAAAAGAGAGAGAAGGACGGTGTGTGCGCGCACAAAACTCGAGCTGCGCGCAGGCTGCTGCTGCAGACACACACACACAGAGGCATCGCGAATGCAAACGCAGGAGGGAGACAGGCATCTCGCCCTTCTTTTGTCCCTCGACTCTCGCCCTCTCTCTCTCTCTCTCTAGCTCGGCCCGATATTGAAATGGAGTCATTTGAGTGTGAATAATTTGCTTTGCCGTGCAGCGCGAGAGCAGCAGCCCCCGGGAACACACATACACACACGTATTTCTGCGCTGAATATCGGGGAGAGTCTGGGTATTTCGTTGGCCGCCGACGAAGAGAGAGAGAGAGAGAGTAGGACGACGACGACGACGCCGCCGCAAACTTCTCGTCCGACGGACCGGAAGAAACTATTCGCTCGCGCTTTGCAGCCTGGCGCCGCCGGCCGTCGACACTTTGCTCTTTCGTGGAAAGAGAGCTTGGACGGAGATTCTTATATATATTATATGACTGGCTTTTTTCTGAGATTTCTTGCTTTGATTGAAGGCTATTAAGAAAAAAATGCCTCGTGGCCCGTCTGATGCAGCACTTGTATGAGTTAATCAAGCGAGCTTTCAGTTGATAAATGAAGTTCTCGTATTATAATTACGTTAATCTTCGTTCGTAAGAGTCACTTTTATCGTTCGATTATATATAGGAGTAGACAATTGCTTATTTTCCGTTACAATAACACCATTCGTTTCATGTCACTTGGATTAGGCATATTATTTTCAAGTGATATTATGGCTCACCGACGTATTATACAACCGATCACAAACAAACGTAATCCGCGTGTCTATATAAATATATTTTCATTGATGATTCACGAATGACATAGTTGCAATCAGGTCGCCTCATTAATATTTACACCGGGACACTTCTCTTTCTCTCTCTCTCTCAGTCTCGTTGCGCGGATGATCGAACGATTTCGTGCGATTTATATCAAGTTATTTATCAAAGCTAAATCGTGCATTGTTATAAGCCAACAATGAAATTGTGCATCGCACGCGACTATTATTCGGTATAATCGCGTACGGCTATCCGATAAACAACGCTCATTCGTATATAACCCCAAGAGCGTGTATGTATATATACGTAGATCCTTTCTCTAAACGCGCAAAAAAAAAAATCTACCGAATTTCGCAAAGCAAATAAGTAAACAATCGAACGACTGCAGAATTCGGCTATAGACCGCTCCCACAGTTAAAAAATTCACTGCGCGCTTATGTCACGATGTAAGCATTCTCTATGTATACGACAGAGTAAAAGAGAAGAAAAGAAGGATCTATACTATTCTTGCTTCTTTATAGAGTCTTCTCTCGTACGACTATACGACGTCCTCGCGAAGGTCGTCACTGCTCCTGTTATATAGCACGGCGGATGCGCTTCATCATAAATTCTATGACGATCGCCGGATTGTCACCTTATAGTCATATATACACACACATCTTGGCCCTGATCGCCTTTCGGATGACACATGCGGATCGGCTTCTAATCTGATGTGTGATGCAGGTGTCGCGAGAGTTCAAGGTGCATCGTTTTTCAGCTTTAATAAAAATCTTTATATTAACGAGTATAGATATCAGATGGAAAAAAGGTCGCGTCTCTCATTACGCGCATAATCACGGATTCTTCTCTATTGCTATATACGCCGGTATAGCTTAAATTGCGCATAATACGTAATCGGCCGTTTGCTCTGGGGAATGACAATGCATCCCGAGAGATTGCGATCGAGATGAGCGTGTGTAATGCGATTTTCGCTGATCTATCCGATTGTGTTTTTTTTTGGGTCAATATAGCGTATGCATATTGATTATTTCCTAGGGTATTATAAGATTGAAGCTAGTATATACTGATTGGGTTGTATTGTTGGAATATTTTTCGGCTCGAGCCAAGGCTGCGCTATGTGTGATGTGATTCCAAACACATCCGAAAATTCCAAGACTCGCCGGTGTGTTATGTAACGCTGTGTCTCGCGCATTGATTGATTCGTCGCGTATGAATTAAGGATTTCGGCGAGATCTGTCGCTGCGATATTTTGCTTTTTACGCTATTTTTATACACAAAAGATTCAATATATTCATCCCGCTCGTAGACATGACAAATTACCCCCATATACAACTCGCAACGGCATCTAATCTCGCGAATCTCAGAAGAAGAAAAAGAGAGATGACCTCGAAGCTCTTCGGGTTAATTATGCACCCATCAGCTTGAAATGGACAGCAGCAGCAGTCGATGCAATAATACTGACTACTACCAAAAACGGAAAACGAGATGTGTCCGAACCGCGCTACCGGAATTCCAATCACCTCTTTTCGCCAAAAATCTTCCGAAAATACCATCGACGTAAAAACCTGCACACTCGCATTACCTATATAGTATGCGTCTCCTGATAATGAATGGAGTATAATGTCCGGCGCACGCGAAAAGCTTTTCCGAGGTCGCGGTAATGTATATACCGCCGGTACAAAGCGCGTTTTTCGGCGCTGATGATGAGCCAACTAAGCGGCTCTTTTAGGAGGCCAATGTCAAGCGCCGTACATATACATGTGCAGCCGAGTGTTGCCGCGAGCGTATTAAGCATGCAGCGCGCGCGCACACCCCGCTGCGAGGTGTATATATAATCCGACGACGAGGGACTTCGGCAATCAGTCGCTTCGACAACTCTCCAAGACGACACTGTGTCCAAGCAGAGTCTATAGTCATCATGAAGGTACAGCAGCAGCAGCTAACTCAAGCTGTATCCAGAATCTTTCTGAGTTTCATTCTAATCTTCGATCGTTTGATTTTTCAGGTATTCCTGTGTCTCGCCCTCTTCGCGGCAGTGGCTTTCGCCGAGCCGCCTTCGTACCGTCAGCACCAGCAGCAGCGTTACTTCTTCGCTCGTCAGCAGGAGGAAACGACCGCCGCCTCTGGTCCCTATGCTCCAAGTGGTTGGAGGCCCGAGGGCCCAGCCTTCAACCTTCCCCAGCGTAACCAGAAACAACAGCAGCAGCCCCAGGTGAGCAACGCCTACGGCCCACCCCAGGAGCCTCAGCAGCAGTACGGACCACCACCCCAGCAGCAGTACGGACCTCCCCAGCAGCCCAGTGAGGTTCAGGGACCGTCGCCCCGTCAACGTACCCCGTCGACCCTCCAACCCCAGAGGTTCGCTCAGCAACAGCAGTTCAGGGGACAACCTGCCAGACAGCAACAGCAACCACCTCAACAACAGTACGGTGCTCCCAACCCCCAGACCCAATACGGTGCTCCCAACCCTCAGACCGAGTACGGCGCACCCAACCAGCAGATCCCCGACTACACCACCACCGAGGCCGCCGTTACCGAGATCGACGAGCCTGTTACCGTTGGAGGACTCGAGGGATCCGAGGTGAGTTTCGTTAAAAAATATAAGTATCTCTGGATACTAAACGTCTTCTATCTCCAACCCGAACACAGACCGGCGGCTCGAACGAGCTCGAAGGCGAGGACGGCGACGTCGAGGCCGGCCAACCCCGTGACTCCGAGAACCAGCAGCGCGGCGAGTACTACGTGGCGCTTCCTGACGGACGACTCCAGCGCGTCCGTTACGTGAGCCGCCAGGACCTCGAAGCCATGCGTTACTTCGCCAAGATCCGCGCCGAGAACGTCGAGCCACTCCGTGGACCCATCTACTCTTACTCGCCACTCCAGAAGCTCGAGGTCGCTCCGGGTCATCTCCAGGTGGCCGTTGCCCCGGCTGCTGTCGTTCGTGCTCCTCCTACCCTGGCCGTCACCGCCAGCGAGGCCAAACCCCAGAAACTCATCCAGCGACAACCCAAGGTCGACATCAAGCCTCTGGCTCAGCTGCAGATTCAACACGACAATCCTGCTGAGGTCGTACCGCTCAGCTCCAGCTACAGCACCTACACGGCCAACTATCAAGTACCTGCTGCTCCTACCGAGGAGAGATTCATCCTCGCTTTCCCTTGAATGTATTATTCGACTTTGTGAGATGAGTGTTTTGAGGAGAGACTGCGCGCTGTGACGTTATCTTTGTTGTAAATGATGTACATGAATGTTTAACTCTTAGGTTTATAGTTATAATAAAAACAAAAACGAATTTCGAAACGCCGATCTCGTGATTTTGATGCTCCAAAAATCCTTACCGACATTCTTCAAATTCACGGTAAACAATCGAGTCGCGTATATATACAACAAACTCGCAGAGGGTCGGATATATACCTATAATCGCGTCTGACCGCGAAATTCCAGAAATTTAATATCGCGCTGAGAACCGGCTGCTGCTTCATAAGTTCGAGGTCTCTTTCGAAGACCGCATCGCGGATAGAGGAAAATTCAGGAGGATATGGAATGAGAAGCTTGAATATTGGCCATAGCGCGACATACCTCGGCTTCCTCATCATTTCCGTGACGACAATCGCTCGAATTCAACACATACACACTATCGAGAGTTAGGAAACTTAACACCATCATCAGACAAAAGGCGACGCCTTGAAGAAACCCGAGATTACTATTTTATAATCCGATCGTTTATATTAAGCATATATATAGAACACACACAGGTCGCGTAATTAGAAAAGTAATCCAACCAAAAGCCGATGATGGGCTATCTCTCTCTCTCTCTCTCATGACTTCAAAGTCCAGCCGGACGCTACAGAGCGGACCAATCGAGCGGCATAATTAAATCTGGGGCTGCCGCGTGTACACACGAGAGCTGACCAATTAAATCGACACCGCGCGCGCATAACGTGAGCTTCCGCTCCGCTCGTCCGGCAGAACCGCAAAGAGAAGTTCCGTATAGAGGCTATGTGTACTTCCGGTTTGAGTTGGAGGAGTTTGAAGATTCTTCTTTTCGTTTGTTTCTTGACCTGCGGGTAGCTACCGATGCTTTTTTTCTTGACCCAAGTTTCTTTTTTCTCTCGTTGGTCTTTGCGGGGGTAGTGTAATAACGATGATTAGATTTTCTGGATGACTGAGACCTGCTGATGTAAGTGCCGTCGATTGTTCTAGCTTCCAAATTATACATGATCGAGAGGAAAAAGTATATTAGTCGACGGATAATTGCAAAGGAAAATCCTTCTCCCGCGCATATTAAGAAGCTCACATCCAATCTATTTTTTTCAGTATATACCTATATACGTAAACCGCCTCCTAATATGAAATCCTCTCCTCGCCAATAAAAAGACCAACAAAGAAAGCTCAAGCTCCTCTCTTTTTTTCCCTCTCTCTCTCGAAAAAAAGAGTATATAAAATCGTGGAGAAAAGTCTCTCGAAGGGAGAAAATTCCGGATTGAAACTCGGCGCGCAACTTCCGGAAAAATTAATATCCTGGCCGTATATATGCGGGCGAGGGAGAGAATTCCCCGGAACACACACACACACACCGGCTGCGCCATATATATACCGGCCAATGGGGAGCTCAGCAGCCGGAGCAAAGTCGCGAGGGACTGTATAGTGAAAAGTTTCGTTTCCGAAAAACAAGTCGAGCGACGGGATGCCGACGTATTTTGATGCTTTTTTTTCTGAGATATACGCGCTCTTAGGTATATAATATTATAATCTATTTTATCGACGAATATCTCAACGAACACACACACGCGCTCAATTTTCAAAGCCCGTGCGTTTAATTAGATATTCTACACGTTATGTAACGCGTTGTTGTAACGTCCCGGCCAGTATGCATTTCACGCTTTAGTAAGCACAGCCTACGTCGATTAACATCGAAATTATCCTTTCGTTATTGTATATACGCGAGAGCGCGGCCACACCTCTGCTGCTGCTCTCGCATTGTTAATTCATCAGATTATTGTGTGTAATATTATAATATACGCGATTGAAAAACCGAGAAAGCAAGTGCATCATTTTCTGACGATCTCTTGTGTCTTATGCGCGCGGAGAGACAATGGCGGCTTATTTTTTCTTTCTTAGCTTATTTTTAGATTATATTATAATAGAGCTGTTACACACACACACACACACAGGCGGGAAGCAGGTAACGTTAGACCAGAGCGATAGTCATCTCTGGGAGGAAGTTTCGAGTGTCAGAATTCAAGAAAATTGGAAACTCGTGATAGTAACTTACGTCGGCAGTGCGTCTGACTGCGCATCTTCGCCTTTTATTATTATAAGCTATTCTCTCACACTTTTATCTATAAAGCTACTTATGTTTCATGCTAATGTTTATTATAATTGCATTGTATATAGAATCTACGCTTGACGTCGCAACGTGTCCTGGGATAACTAGCTTTATGCCTTTTCGAATTGCGTTTGAAACTTTAGAAGCAATCAAATCCCAGGACTAATATAAACCTACACGCACCTGTACACACCTCGAGCCAGTCGTCGTCAGCATTGTTTTCGTACGTATTTACTATATAGCCACAGGAAAAGAAAAAAAACTGTGCGAAATACCGCGATGGTCCTGAATTTTTTCGCGATTGTTCTCTTGGGAATCGCAGCGTGAGCGCGCGCGCTGCGAGTGGCCGCCGCAGCCGAGCGACTTTACTTCGCAGTAGACCTCTCTCGATCTGCTCCCGTGAGGAGGATAAGAGACTTTGTACAATAGATGTTGCTGCTATACAGTATACGATTCCATTTTCGTTCTTTAAAATTTTTTTTATCCGCGATACGTTTTGAGGATAATGATATAGCATTGAATTTGTTTTTGATATTCGGAATAACTAATATTTAATTAGCAATGGCAATATGGATATCTAGATATTCGAAAAAAATGGATACAAATACAAATAAGTCTCTAACAATTATTTCTCCTTCGCAAGCACGCGTTTTCAAAGTGATTTTATCCAAATCTATATAGGACTTTTTAAAATTTCCTCTATTCTTTACGAAAAAAGATCGAACTCTCTCGACATAAACGTTCATATTGAAAATAATAAACAAGCAACTCGGGCAGTTATAGCATAAGCAGCATAACAAGGCAGTTTTGGTATATAGATGACACACCGCCATATCTAGACTCGACGCAAATATTACGATGAGGTAAAGATGAAAATGCTTATGCGCCACCTAACTCGACTACGACGTTTGAAAACAATTAAATCTATCCAACATAGCGCATCGATATCACATCAAAGAGTTATTATCCCCATCAGAAGCACGTGTTCCCACACGCGAAACCAAAGACGCACTCCTATACCATATACCTATATCTGTCATATCCCCGGCAGTAACATCTGGCTCCTTCTCCTTTCCGTCGCGTCTCGCGGCCAAAGGGTTCTTTCTCCTGCACCTATACATATACACGCAAGCTCGCGGGGCGCCTCTCCGGTGTATACCTATATATACACAGTCGATCTCCCGTCGTTTGCTACCCCCTCAGTGTTACATACTGCCCCGAGATTAAGAAAATAGCGGGAGGCCACACATGCGTTTAGCTGGGAATCGCGTTGTTTTGTAATAAAGCAAAGCCCGCGGTCCAAGGTCGAGATATATTTCGCCAGCTATATATACCGATGATTGGAGCCCCTCCGATTGTTTTTTCTTCTGCTTCGGTGTCACGGGTGCGCTTCTAATTACTCGACTGCGCGGGGGAATGAATTACTTACTCTTCGTGAAAACAAGCTTTTTGTTATTGTTTGAAATAAAAAAACAATCGTTGATTACACCTGTTCCTGTATTATAAGGACGAATTGGAAGAAGCTCGCTCACAAGGATCCAAAGTCATTTTTCTAGTCTATATAACATGGTCTTCTCTCCTCGATATAGGGTGACGAAAACAATGAGTACAACGGAGACGTGCTTTGTATTCTCAAGCTGTATGGATATGATCGCCGATCTGCTTGATTATATTCGTTCATCATTAGTTTCGCTGTCAAACTCGACGAAAAGCTTCGTCACGCTTGAATTGGCGCGAACTTCATTATATTTCCAATTTTTCGCGCAATATATCAATAACGGCACATAATGCAGTAATAATAATAATAATAATCAATGTAAAATTCGATATCACCGAGCTATTCAGGTCAACACATACCGCGCGACGACAGGTTTTCGCGGCGGCGGCGGCGCCAGCGAGAACGCAAAAAGAAAATAATCGATCGACACACGCAGAGAATTCTCGGAATTCTCGATTATGCACGAGAGACGACGTGCGTGCAGCGTGTAACCCGATCCTGAAAGTACGCCCGGAGAGTGACACTTTTCTCGAGAGGCACGCGCGCAAGCGGCAAACCGCAACGCGCTCTGTACAAAGAGAAAGAAAAATCGGCGCGCGCGTGCGCGCTTACCGCAGATTCGCCTTCTTATATTATATTTTTCCCGAAAGTATATAATAATAATAATAATGATACAGAAAATATAGGGCCGATACTTGTAATTACACGCATTGTCACCCCCAAAAAATTTTCCAATAAACTCTCCTGGCTACGATGCATATCGCACACACCGTCGACTGCTTCCAAAAGACACCCCTCGAAAAATGCGTCCGAATCAATCGCCCGCGAGAGAGAACGAAACGAAAAAAATAAAAATAAAAATCGCGTTCGAAAAAAAAACGGCAGCAGTAGCGGCGAACAAAGAGCACAGCGAAGAAGAAGTAATCCGGGGGAAAATGATCGGACTGCACAAAGCTCCTGCACACATATATATACGAGATTCGGCGCTATATATGCACAAAGCCGATTATGAGTATATAGCGGCCGATAAATGCTCATATTGGTCTAGCGATACGTGCGAGCACTCGCGCGCGCGCGCCTAGTGCCTATTGTTGCCAAATTGCGAGAGAGAGAGAGAAGCGTGTATATATCTGTGTGTATCGCGGATAAAACAGCGACAAACGATTACGCGCGATGTGTTATATACGCGAGTTCGCGGTTTTGCGCATGTGTGTATATACATATATATCTCTCGAGAGCGGCGCGCTTGTACATGACAAGCCTCGAAATTTGCGTATCGTGTCTTTTCGCTCGGAAATATTAATACCTGCCTCGGCTCTGATCCACCAGTCTGATTCTCTCTCTTTTTTTGTTTCGTTTGTTCGTTTCGATTTGGTTATTGGCGTTTCGAGATGCGGAAGCGTTCGCGGGGTAAAAAAAAATGAGACGAGAGACCGTCGGTTTTTCGTCGGTGATGCGTTGTCGATTCGAAAAAAAATCGAAAACCTGTTTCTTATCTCTTTTACGTATATACGTGTACATATCTACCTCCAAATTAGCGAGCGGTTCACAAATGTCGACTCGGAACAATGTACATAACTACCCCAAAAGCCACGACACAATAATACTCGGCCATAATGAGCCTAAACGCGCTCGATCTTACACGATAACTCGTATATAGACCCTCGTATACTTCGTACACCTATACACTGCGAGATAGAAATCTGTGAGGCATACGTTGGAGCAAAGCTGCAGCGCCGATCTAATCTCGCGGTTGCGCGCGCGGCGGGGAAAGAAACTACACGAGGAAAAAGGAGAACCTGCAGATTGGCCCTGCATCTATATATACATGTATACATTTACATGGCGCACAAGTGTGTCGTGCATAGATGCTATATATACGCTGTATATATACGGTAACCGGAGATCAGTCGGGAGGTCAGAGCGGACCGATGTGCGGAGAGAGAAAGAGATTGACGAGGCCGATAAATCGGAGCGGCTGACGCTTCGGCCGACGCGACGCGACAACTCACTGACCTGCGAATCCAATGCATATATATGCGAGGGAGACGTTAGGATATATATACATGTATAGGGTGCAGCAGGCGTCTTTTTTTCTCTCTCTTTCGCTCTTATATACTCGTGCTGAGCAGTATTGTAGAGGGTCTTATCGGCTATTAATTATCAGCGATTGCGAGGAGGAGATGACGATAGAATGGGGTCGCGCGATCGACGAGGGATATTATACAAAGCCGCTGCGGTTTTTCTGCGCGTGAGATAAGACGCACCATCATCATCATCATCATCATCGCATCTGTAATGTGACATATTTTTCCGATGTGTGTCTATTATTATTATTATTATTATTATTACATCGACGGGGAGAGTTTCGTCTGCTTACAAATATTTCTGTATTATGTTCACGACGAATCTCTCTCTCAAATTTCGCATACAATCATATACATATATCCACGAAGGAGACAACCCCAAGGAAAAAGAGCGTCTCGAGGGAGAGCTTGGAAGAAAAGCCACCTTCCTCGTTTGAACTAACGTCATAATAATCATCATCGTGATGAGTATATATTTATATACCACAGCGTCATGTAAAGCTTGTTGTTGCTGTTACATCTCGAAGGAGCTGATGCTCATTGTGCAGCCCTGTGCGCGCCTATACACAAAGGGCGGAGGCTGCGATGTTTACGCAGATCGAGAAAAAGGAGAGAGGAGAGACAATGATGGCCTCCGAGGAGTCGACTCGCTGTGGGAGTGCGCGAAACGTGAGCCTGCACGCGCCCGAGTGTCTTGAGAGACTCTCATGTGGGCGGGAGCTTTATATAGGTGTGGGAGATACAGGCGCGGCATTGTGTCGAGGTGCAGTGTGCGTTGTGTTGTGTGGAGATGGTCGAGCAAGTATATTCGTATCCGGCTTGTTTTAATAATGAGAGATTTTAAATTATTGATATATATATGATGATAATATGCGCGATACAGAAAGTGGCATTTTATGCATATGAATTGTTCGAGACTTAAATGTAACAGTAGCTCAGTTATAGCTTGAGCGGCAATAAAATTCTGACGAGGGAAATTGAAAAGTATCTATGCGCCACCTATCAAAGTTCAGGCCGGTGAGGCTAAAGGCCAGTCCAAAACTTCACGGCTGCTCTATACTTGGCGCTACTACTTACGCACTCACGACTGATTCCGTATATGCTTGCACCTCGCTATAACCGTAAGTATATAGCGGATCTTTTTTCCCCGTGAATACTAAATACAATAACTATGCGGATATAACACAACGCAGTTTCGTCTCTGGAAACTTTTCAAATTTCAATAGAAACTCTCTTCACCGACAATCCCGTGGATATCGCATTAAAAAATTCCGCGCCGCCGTTTAATCTCTCTCTTCTGCAATAATAGCAGAATCTTTTCCGCAGAAAGAGAGCCGCGAAAAGAGCGACGAGGAAGTAGAAAGCGGCGAAATCCCCGCGCAAAAAGGCAAAACTTTGTTCGCGGCGGCTGGAAACTCGATAAAGGAAAAATCCTGCGAGCGAAAAAGAGCGAGCATCAGCATCAGTCGTCCAACTTTCGTATATATACATAACTATATATATAGGCATATCGGTATGGCAACCCTTCCGATCGCTCTCTCGTTATTGAAATATCCTAGAAGCCGTAGCATTCACAACAGCAGCAGCGAGTCTCGGAGGTAGGCTCTGCGCGCAAGAGAAAGAAAGAAAGAAAGGAAGGAAGGAAGAATGGCAGAGGAAAAAACAATAGGCGCGACCCCTCTCCCCCTTTTGTTTTCGCTGTTTTTCCTTCTCTCCCTCTGCAACTCATCGTGTGTATATATGCGCCGGTCCTTGCAACGCACCTTGACTGCTGTCGCGAAAAAATTCCGGAGGAGAGTCGTCATTGTCACGTGTGTATATACTTGCAGTGTCTAGTCAGTCTGCGTTGTTTCGAGGATATTTTTTTCCTTTTTTTTTGCTCGCGCGGTGGTGTTTACAACGATGGATGTGCATCGTCCCGACGGAGCTTTTTTTTTTTGTTTTCATCCTTTGGTATTACAGTTGGCTTTTTTTGGTACTTTCGAAATGTTTTTGTTACAAGGTCCGGATCGCGCAAGATTTCCTCAGAAGACTTAGAATATATGACGGTATATAGGTACTCGAGAGCGACTGTAAAACCGCCATTTCAACTCGATCGAAGCAAACGCACACGCACACATATTATCGAGCCGAACTTCGCGAGGGAGCAAATAACACAGTATACTCCTACACAGCAGCTTGGCACAGACTATATAGTACACACACACCCTGAGAGGATTCGGCGAGAGAGAGTCTACGGAGTCGCGCGATGATTGCGGCGTAATCTGCTTTCGCTTAGCTTTGCGGCCCCGCAGGCTTGGAAGGGCGCGTGTGCCAAGCTTGGCTTCCCCTTTTCGAGAGAGAGAGAGTATAGGCCCGGGGGGCGGTTGCTACTGCTGCTCTGCGTTTATAATACTTTGTAGGTGGATGGATATGCCAAGGAGGAGGAAGACGCGACTCGCGGGAGAAGAAACTTGGGGAGAGAGTGTATATAGAGCGGGTGTGCCGCGAGGGGAGGACTGCTGCGTGAGGCGTTTTTTTTTCTTTTTTTATTTTGAGGGAGTAGGCTGCGTTTATCTGCGCTGGGAGTTTGTTGGTCTTTTGTGCGGACGTGTATTCGTCATTACGTAAAAGTATGACTGTGTATATAGGAAGTAATTTTGAATTTGAAGCGTTTGATGACAAAAGTTGAAGTGAATGCTTGGTTGGACTTTGAATTATTACTTAAAATTAGTAAATCTTTTAAATATGTATTTTTATCGTCTGCTACGTTTGAATAAAAAATAACTAAAGCGGACCAAGCAGCCGAAAAGCTCGCGGTATGTAACAACAGAGCAACGTGTTTGGTAGTCGGGGTTATCCCATAAACGGCGGCGCGTTTCGCCCCCACACGTTATACACATAAGCACTCGGTAATCCGGCCCCGAGGGCCCGCGTGCGGTTGAGCGGTTGCAACAGTTACCATATTTGATTGTGCGTCGGAGCTGCCCTCCCTTATATATATATATACACACACACCGCCCTACTCTATATTATATACACGCGCGCGGAATACGAATATACATCGCCGCCTCTAACTCTCCTCTTTTTCGCTCGTTTGACGCCGAATTACGTATATACATCGGCCGCACGCGGACCTGGAGATGTTTGCGAATTATCGAGTGTCTGAGAGAAGACTATAATTTTCCACGTTCAGCTACAGCTCCCTCGTATATACGGGTGAGAGTAAAAAGAAGAAAAAAAGAGCGGCGAAAGTTTTTCTAAAGAAGAAAAGTGCAACGTAACATTCCTTTCCTTTCCCCCCCCCCGTCACGAGCATACTTCATAGACGTGTAACGCACATAGACAGAGGGCTGATGTGTGCAGAGAAATCGACGATCGATTATCGCGCTAAAATTACACCGAGCCGCCGGCGGCACGAGCATCGTCGCCGGGTATTTTTAACGCCGAGCCCTTGCCTGAGATGATCCTTTCTCTTGAGGGTGGCTCTGCTCTCTCTCTCTCTCTCTTTTGCTCGTGACACTCGCCACCGAGTATGTGTGTATGTGTGTGAGAGAGACGGGGAGGAAAAAGAAATTTCGCGTTTGATGTGCGCCGCCAAAGGGAAGGCGAGCAGCGTGTGTTCTCTCTCTCTGGTGCTGCTGCTCTCGGGGAGAGACTCTGCTGTGTCGTGTGTATGGCATAGAACGTAGGCCGTGTAGAGTGAGATGTCTATATAGGTTTTTGTTAGTCCAAGCGCCGAGACAGCGCTGCTGCGATGCGCGAGGAAATTTTCTTTACTCTGATGCGAAAGAAATGTAGCTTGTTTTTTTTTTCAACTGTGGCGTCGACTTGGAGAAAGTGTAGATTTTTGACAAGCTTGTATCCAGACGAACTGATCAGTAAACCAGCATTAAATATTTTTATTAAATTTTGGTTACAATTTAGAGATAGCAGGTTTTTCTCATTCGAATGATAATTATGAACTGGGTGAGTGTGTTTGAATTATTGTTTGTAATTTAGATTAAGTGTACAAATACATTAATTTATAATTTTATTATACAATGTCTTTTGATATATGTATATTTTCAATAAATTTTGACGTTAAAGATCAAGAGTCCCGCGACAGTTCTGAGCATTCCGAAATGTAGCACTGACTCTCGCGAGAATAACAGAATACAGTCAAGCACAAAGTGGCGCGAATTATTCCCTATAAAAGGATATATTCCACATTGATTCTGCCGCAGAGAATCTAACTTCAAAGGGGGAATATGCGCCGATATAGACCGATTGTGCGAATTAGTGAAGCTCTGCTCTCGCACTGATTCACGCCGTGCGCGCGCGCGCGCGTGCAAAAATAAGAGAGACGGAAAAAGGGAGCCAAATCAAGAGGGTAGTATCGCAGAAAGGAAAACTAGACAAAGCGATCGGACAGCGTAATAGGACAGATTGATTGATCGTCCCGCGTGTGGTCTCTTCTATTATACCTAATTTATCTACTATATATATTTCCAAAAATTCTCTAAACTCATATCTATATACCGTTCGCGTTAAAGCGTATAACCCTCTCGCACACGCGATAACAACAATATTGCGATCGCGGGGGCGTCAAAAGCACATCGCTCCATATATACGTATTACGTATATACTAATACATAGCGGCTCTCGCGAATTACATTGATATTAGTATATGATACGCGCGTATACACCGCGGATTAATTAATTAAAGCAAGAGAGACAGAGCTAGTATATATGGTCATGCACGCGCGCGATCATCCAGCCGTGAGAGCTCGAGGCTTTGTGCACTGGCCAGTGAGAGAGAGAAGGTACAAACGCCCGCCTCTTGGTATTGTGCGGTCATTGTGTGGCTAGGGGTGCCTCTCTCGTGTTATATACATATATGAGTATGAATATCATCGCCAAGAGAGTAGTGTGTGTTTTTGAATTATTATTCGGCAAAGATTTAATTTGTTTGCGCGGGATTGCGTGTACGGGACTTTTGAAGTGTGCGCTGTCGTCTCTCTTTCGATTTATATATTAAATTTTGCCGGTGCTATGATATACGTAGACGCTGATGTATACGTATATGGTGAGGGAATATTTCAAAATTCGGCGTTTCAATTCGCCGAAAGTTTTCGCGCCGCACGTGCGCCTCGTCGGGACGGACAGACGGACGGACTGAAGAGAGAGAGAGAAACATACATATAGGCGGGCAAACTTGCGGATTTGCGGTCTGACGCGGCGAGCCGCGGACGCTTTGCTCTCGGAATACTGTATATGTGTGCACCGGTTACACGGTGCCGGTGTTATTGCGGCGCCGGTGCGAATATTATATACATTTTTTACGTTGATGATTTTTCATACGAGTTCGTTGGTTAAAATTGTTTCTGTTACGCTGTATCTCAGTTCATTGTGTTATTATTACGGTCCTGATGGCGATATATAATCGCATTATGTAAGAAGTTCTTCGAAAAAAAAGAATCATCTGTCGATATAAAGTCAGCGTATAGGGACGGTCTGTGAAGATGAATAAAAAAAGAAGAAGAAGAAATAAAAAGCGAGGACTTACCTTTCTTCGCGTGAAGAATGTCCGCGGGATCGGGAGGAAGGGCCGTACAATGGCTCGGACTTAAGCTCGGCTGCAGCGAAGAAAAGGGACTGCCTGCTCCGGACGGATACCTGGTAGATAGTCGAACAGAAAAAAGAGAGAATTGAGCTTCTTTATCGAGACGCCTCGAACCTCTCCTTAATTGTTAATCCGATCTACTATTTTAATTTTTTCACGAATTATTTAAAAAAAAACGTTTCCTTGAAAGCTAGACAATGTATGTGTGCGTGTGATCCAACTCACCATGGGTTGGGTCTAGGCCAGCCGGTGGTCTGGCCGTTGAGCAACCTGAGCTTGTCGTAGACGCTTTCCGCAGGACTGCCCGCGCCCACGCCTACACCTACAGGGCCACCGCCTCCACCACCCACACCTCCACCACCAGGTTGCTGTTGCTGTTGCTGCTGCTGGCGCTGTTCTTTCTGAGCCGCCAGGTTTCGCAAGACCCTGTTTATCGACGAGACCTGCATCAAAAAATTGAAAAAGAATTTTAATTACACATTTTTAATCGTCGAGATTTATTTCCGATCAATTAATCCAACGGAATATAATATATATATTCTGGGGTCTCATATACTTTCAAAATACGCCAATTAAGAGGCAAGCTCGGAAAATAATGGCCGCGCTTCTATCAGCACCCGCACCAATCGTCCGTAACACAATTCTCTGCTAAGGGCGAGAGAGGGTAACACGTGTATAATGTACGTGTCAGCACGTGCGATATCATTAAAGCAAAAGAGCATCAGAAATAATGAGAATTATCAGGCGGCGCATTTGACAGTCTCCGGCGCCGCTTGCTATATGTATATACGCCTGGACGAGCATATCCGCGCGAGAGACGCCCGTTCATGCATGCCTCGCGACACTAACGAGGCTCACTTTTTCATTATGCTCGAGTACGTGTATATACGAAAATAAATTCTTCGCGATAGAGTTTGAAATTTTTAATGAAATTCTACAAGTAGAGGTATATTTACATATTCCAAAAGGAATAGAGACATTCCTCGAGAGGACGTCGTTCGCGGCTCTGCAGTGCGTCTGCGTATCGGATTTATAATATAAATACGTAATGGGGTGAGAGAGAAAAGTCGCTCAAGGACTTGACGCGTTCGCTCGCGAGAGAGATATAGCAGATTCTGCTCGATGAAATGCGACGAGAGCGGTAATTAAAACGACGCTGCCGCGGAGCTTCTGCTGCTTCGAGGGAGTTAATTACCTTCGGCTTCAATTATATACACCCCCGAACGCGCGCTGCAGAGCCGCGCACTCCAAGGGGACGATATGATGCGCATCGCTCTCGCTTATGCTATATATACTCGCGAGTCTTCTGTGTCGCGATTTCGAGAGGGTGCTGTGTGTATACTTCATATATTTTCTTCTCGTCTTTTTTATCGACGTATGTGCACACACGTATATTCTTGCGAAACAATAATTACACTCTCTCAGACAGTAGACTTTTCGTGTATATCAATTATCTGGTACAAGTATATTAATTATTCAATACAATAGACAGTACGTATATATATAAAATTCAAAAGAACTTCTTATTTTCTTCCAACTCCTTTTGTTCTTCTTCTTGCTCCCTCAAGGTATAGACTGCTATACTTATACCGCATTCGCGTACTCTTTTCCGCGCGCGCTCTTTCCTGTCACTTACAGTCCGTATAAATCCCGGCTCGCGCGCGCGCCGTAAAAGACTTGCGCGCGGGGCTGCAGAGGCTCTCCTTCTGCGCCCGATAGTCCGGTAATTTATGCCCCGGCGACGCGACTTTTCTTGCGCCCGCGCGTTTTTCCTCTCTCGCGAAAGAAGAAAAGAGAGAGAGAGAGTTTTACGCTGGGGGGGGGGGTTACATGTATTATGGATATATGGCGCGACTGCTGCTGCTACTGCTGCATGAATGCATGCGCGCTGTTATTCCGAGAAGAGGATTGCGCTTTAGATTATTATTTTTTTTCGAGAGGGTATTATTATATTATTATCTTAGTACGGATGATTTTCTTGAAACGTGAGATTTCTCGGGAAATTCAAAATGCATCGAAAAATTTTCCAAGAAAAAAGTCAGCTTATTTTCACCTGCCGGCCCGCAGCAGACTTCTCGGGAATTACAGCGAGGGCTGTTATAAGCGCGAGATTGGCCGTGGGACATGTTATATGTACGTTTCCCTGCGGGGCAGCACAGCTCGCGCAACCCATTCCACACGTCAGGCCGACACGCCGTTGAAACGTCCTGACATCTTTCGGTATTAGAGCTACCTTGTGAACTGGACCCATGGAGAGAGAACTGACGACGTCGAATCGCCACCCTCCAAAGTATTCCTTTTTCGATTTCTCTCTCTCTCTCTCTCTCTCTCTCTCTCTCTCTCTCTCTCTCTCTCTCTGTATGTGTGTGCGACGTGTGGCTTTCTCCTTTCTCTCTTTATGGTTTGTGTGAGGTATATTGTGTGACAATGGGCTCTTTGTGCTGCGGGGAGAAATTAGACTTGAGGATTTCGTGGTGTCGGTTGTCTTTAATTTCTGTTTTATCGGGGATGAATATATTTACATACGCACCGAGAGCAATAAATTATATATCCTACTGATAAAAATGCGTTTTAAAAACTATACAATATTCCCACATATTATAGCCGTTGCCAGTCAGTCAGTCAGCGGCAGTTTAGCTTTTTCCCTTCACTCTCTCTCTCTCTCGTGTCACCTTTCAAAAGAAAGCACGCATATAATATAGGTCCTCGCGTCAACGACCCAGTTCGATACCTGCGTCTGAACGCGATCCTTGACAGGCTATTGTACAGCGTTAGCTGCACACAGGGGAGTATTTTTGGTTGACGACGAGTTTGCTTTCAGAAGAAATTTCAAGTCAATCATCTCTCGCTCGTCGTCATCTGCTGCCTAATTTGAGGAAATATTTGAGTCGACTAGATGCCAGATGAAGATACGATCTCTCTTGGGGAATGTCTAATTTAACGTGTGGCTTATTGGGAAAACAAACAGATGTTTGGGATCTAATTAGGCTCGCGTTTTTCTGAGACCTTCGGAATACATCAGTTCGAGTACCCATTGTGTGCAATACTCTCAACTAGAAAAAAAAACATGTCGCGTATAAACAGCAGCGTCTTATATACTCCACAATGGCAAAACACATGACAGACCAACGATTAAGATGACAAGCCGCACGACAAAGGCTCCGCGACGACAAGTGAAGTGCCATGCGACACATGACAAACCGAGAATGCAAAGTAGCCTCCTCCACTCAATTTGACAAGCATCAGCCCGGTAACCCAACCGAAATCAAAGAAAGGCGCGCAAGGCTTCCATTTCCCATACAACTAAGAGAGAGAGGAGAGAAAACGCGCGCGACGCTTGGAATTCAACTTCCTTACCACTCGAGCTGGTCTCGGGCATTGTCGAACGGGGATTTGTGTGTCGGGGGAGAGAGAGAACCACAGGCGGCACTTGACGAGCCCTAAAGGGGTTTCTGTCTGTAACGCGCCAGTTGGCAGTATAGGCTCTAATTTCCTCGGTGAGATCGACTAATTTTGCGATTGGTCATTTGCGGTGTGTTATTGGCTTTCAAAATAGCGAGTATATTTTTGAAAAACCCAAAAAGTCTCTTTGCGCAATTATACGCACCCTGCGCTAATTAAAAGCGACGATGTTTCTCGCGCCACTTTTGAACGCCTTTCAATCGGTCGCCCTGGCAAAGAGCATCATCGCAAACGCGGCTGTAATCGCATCGGGTATAGCGCGAATTCGACGAAGCGAGGCGCAGAACTCACGTGAAAGGGACGTCTACACTCGATGTATATAGTGTGTTATTATGGCTGAATCGCTTTGCGAGCGCGCTTTTATTATTGAGATCCAATGCTGTAAGCATCGGCGTAAAGTTCGACATATAGAGGATGTAATTGCGTTTACCGGTGATGCGTTAATTAATTACAGCGTATGGATAATGGAGCTACTTGAAAATAATGGCCATCATCATCATATCAGAATCTAAAACCAACAAAATAATCATAGCTCTAATAATACACAGCCGTGTATAGAGGCTTCACCCTTCTCTTCTCCTATACGTATATACATACACCCCATCAGGGTATACAACTCGTCCATTTATTTTTCCGTTTCTCTCCTCGGCGGCCGTCCACCCCAGAGTATAGGAGCTTAAAATGCGGATCGATGGAATTAGCATGAAGTGCGAAGTGTGCGGAGAGACAGAGCCGACAGAGACGTCACGCGTGAATGCGAACTGCTCTCGAGGGGAGTAAAGGACCGAGACTCGCGCGGATATATTAAAATTACGTTTGTCAGTATATAATACACACATCGCTCTCGCGATAATAATATTGTAATGAATCCCTAATTCGCGTCTTTTTATACAATCGCTCGTTTGTTCGTTCAAGGAGTAGTATATACAAAGTTAAAAAAGAAACTCGGCGAGAGAGACGTCATAATATTGTCTGTCCGTGTGACGCCTCGGCATAATGGCTCTTTCTCCGCGTGCGAGCGCGAGTATAAAGACCGAGGCGGATGAGCCGCCGAGGGGGTGACGACAACAGAGAGTCTCTTGGGGTGGGCGCGCGGGCATTCAGGCTACTTCCGGCGTACGCTCGCGTCCGAGTGTTGTGTGCGTCTCGTCGCAGATGAAGTGCACGCTGGGATTTTTTGAATTTATCTTGTCTGACGCAATAATACATTACAATCATAAAAGTATAATCAGCAGCCATAACGTTCTCCAGCTTGACGAGAAAAAAAAAGCGGAAGCTCACACACACACACGAGCGAAAACGCGGGAGGAGAGTAAAGACCGTCGGGATAAGCCAGGCCGAGCTTTATTACTTCGGAAAACGTCCTGAAGAGTCATGGTAACGCTCGCGCGAGTAGGCGAGGATAATGCGGAAGCCGGAGGGGGACGACGCGCTTCGCGATATTATCTCTCGCAACGCGTGCGCGCTGCAGGACTATATATACTGCTATACATCGTTGGCCCCCCTGATAAGCGTATAGAACGAGGGAACTCTAGTCTCTTCTGCCTTTAAATAATCCTCCGGATCCGACGATTACGGGATGAGCGGCTCGCTGTGTAACAAATTTATTATTTCGCTTTCGAGAGGCTTTTATTAGCTTGATTCTTATCGCGGATGAGATTCGGCATACTATATAAATATACGAGACGCTTCGTGTGATGATGATCATCTTTACGTGTCGCGGATAAGTGATTTTTGTTTTTCTTGCAGGAGATTTGAGATTTATGGAGAGGGAACTTTAATTTGGGTGAGATATGACTATTGATTTGACATGAACCAAGATTGTTCAGCGATAAAATGAAAATTTCATTGAATTAACATATTAGAAACTAAAATAAGAAAGCGCAGTTATTACAGTATATTATTAAAAAACAAAAGTATATTCAAACCGTATATAATCAACATCATTCAATCGACACGATCTCGATAAGAAGCAAACAATAGCGAAAGTACAATACATATACTCGTCCCGTACTCAGCGCACAATAAACCCACTGCGTGCGTACGTCGCGCAGCATCAAAAAGTCATTTCGCACATATTGCAACGAGGACTTTAGAGCGCGATAAGACTCGCTGCGTTCCGGCATTCGTACAATATTATACACCTACTCACACACGTCACATAAGCACCCCAATCGCCGCGCAGCAGCCTCTATATAGATATATACAAGTCGGGCACGTGCGCGAGAGCGAAATTTCATAACCTGTCATTAGGCCACCCTTCTGTCATAGCCTATATATATATAAGCTTATACTCGCTTTCGTATATATGAAACTGTGTTTACGCGTATATAAGAGTCTGTATATATACCGGTGATGGAGAAGTGAGCTATATATGTATAAGAGTCAAGTGAGCACCTTTCGAGAGATCGTTGGCTAAATGACAGGTATTACGATGCTTTCTGGGTGTGTCGTTGCGGCAAGTGTGTGTGCGGGACCGATGATTCGAGGGTTTCGAATTTCGTGTATATATACAGCGTTTAGTGTGCGGGACACTCTCGGGTACTCGCGGTTTGTTATTTTGATACGCGATTCTCCGTCGTAGGATGGTTATTAAACTGACTTATATATTATGCTAAATATACGTAGATAAATAAAATCGCGTTTGAAATCCGAACATTCTCCATCCCAAATCATATGCAATCCCTCCCACACAAACATCAAACCGCAGAGCACTCTGTATATAAACCAGCGTCATCCGAGCGTTTCCACGCTCCGGCTAACCCAATCATCCCCCAATAACACACATATCCTCCGTCGTCTCTCCGAAAAAAAAAATAAGAAGAAAAAAAGAATCACGACCGGGTCACGCGAAACCTCGATTTCTCGCCAATCAGTCGCAAATTGCGTATCGTAACGAATCGAGTCGAGCGCGCGCGTGGCCGGGATTTTCGATCTGTGTGCGGCACACGTCGCTGTATATATATATGTAACGTGGGAAAAATACTGGGATGGAAAGCAAAAAAAGAGAAATCAAACGTAGGAGGGGATGCGGAGAGATGGCTTTATTAAGGGTGTGTGTGTGTGTGCTCGAGATCGCTTCCCCCTTTTTTTTGGCTCTCTGTACTACTGACGACGATAAGGTGTACATATGTGTGTGTGTGTTATGTACGTAATGCCGTCACGCCTCTGAATGTAAGGGTTGAAAGCGTGTGTATATACTTTTATACTTATTATACGTCGTTTAGCCGGTGGTGGACGTTCAGAGGCGCGTGCGAGTTTTATTGCGGAGCGGTTTTCGAGTTATTCTTTTGCCTATAGCATCTCTGCAATTCCCGTAAACGAGCTAATAAAAAAAAACATTGTCAAACTAGCACCGCAAAGCGATCGCCATCGCAAAAAGTCGAAAACCACCATATACCACCGGTCCTCTGATCTTCCTTTCTCTCCCATCAAACTCGCGCACAAACGAACGAACGAACGAGCGCCGGCAAAACATGCACGAGACAGAAAGAAAAAGGTGGAATTCGCCGGCTATACATACTGCGTAAACAAACAAAGAAGCAAAAGGCAAAAGGCTGTGCGTAGGGCTATGGGCCAAGGTTGTGTCCCGACTATAGCAGCCCGAGATACAAATTACATTTAAATAGAACGCGCCGGAACGCTTGGCATTCGCAATTTAAACGGGATACCCGAGCGAGAGTTGTAGCCACTGCTGCTGCTGCTGTTGTTGTTGTTGTTACGCTGCTTCTGATGCATAAAAGAGAGATAGAGAGAGAGAGAGAGAGAATCGAATCCGAGGGGGGTAGACGAAGTGAGGGCTGTTGGTACACAGTCTACGTACTGCTCATATCTCTCTCCGAGTTTTATTCAAGCGATATGCTACGATTTACTTATACTTTTAACTGAAAATTGATATTCAACACTCTCGCGACGATTAGAAAGCGCTTTTAATCTACGGGCCGCCTACTCTCGAAGAAGAAAAAAGGGGAGGCCTCCCAGTAGCTTAGATTAGACGCGAGGGTGTATATACTGTCTATACGCGGTATTTAGCCTGGCGCAGCGGGCGGTTCCGTTTTCTGTGCGGGGGCGGCACCCCTTATATTATATTCTCTCTCTCACTTACTCTTCGCGCGTTATACCTATAGGTATATGGAGAAACGAGCGCCACGCGTCGTTCTTTTATTGCCTCTATGCTCGTTTTAATCGCGGCGAGAGAGGACTTTTTATTGCTTCTTCGTGATAATTGCGAGAGAGGATTTTGGATTCTAGTGTTTAGTTAAGGCTCGTTGTTTTTCTCTTTGCGGTAATTTATACTTTGATCTCGCTGATGGATTTTGACCGAAACACTCTCTGCGTTTTGAATAAACCAGGAGAAATCAGAACCTTATATACACACTCTACCCTCGTCGATTCTGTCGCAACTATAATAAGGAGGTCGAGATCGCAGTCAGATATAGTTCTCGGAGTTGAGAATAAAAAAAAAGAAGTTGGTTGTGTACGCGGAAAATATAAGCAAGAGGCTGTCGTCAAAACGAGAGATGGAGACAATGTGCTGTCCTGTAAAACGATACCCTTACTCTCGACAGCACCGCTATATACACCTCTCTTATGTATACCTGTAAACCTTCTTCTTCGGAATCCGGCAAGGGAGTTATAACTCGCAACAAAGAACTATCTTGAAGTCCCGAAAAAAAAAACAAACAAACAACCAGAAAGCCAATATAAAAGTATACGCAACGATTATCAAGAATCTCGCACGTCGTCCAAGAATTTTCCCCCAGCTCACGCGAATATATGTCAGCTCCTTCGAAAGATTAAAAAAAAAA
Source organism: Cecidostiba fungosa (assembly GCA_900474305.1). Lineage (NCBI taxonomy): Eukaryota > Metazoa > Arthropoda > Insecta > Hymenoptera > Pteromalidae > Cecidostiba > Cecidostiba fungosa. The sequence continues at coordinate 51,518 of UCOJ01000344.1, forward strand.
AGTGGATTTAAAAAAGGAGCCGAGCGCCGGCGACGTTTACATCAGCCGAACTGGCTGCACTCGTGATCGGACGAGACAGCCGATACGGTGGTTGAACCCAAGCGCGGTGTTGAATTCCCTCTCGTCGTCACTGCTGCCGCTGCTGCATCGGTGGTTTCCAGCTGACGTTATATAGAAAAAGCCGCCGCCGTCGGTCTTGTATTCTTGGAATCAGCGGCTAAACGCGCGTATAATGAGGAGAAAATTCTTCGGGACACCTGAGAATGCGCTGTTGTTGTTTTTTTTCTTCGGATTTTTCTGTATTATATGCGAGACTCTCAAGGCTGATGATTAGCATATTGCAGTGCGTGTATATGAGTTATTATACCGGGAACTGATAACGTTGCCGGAAAGAATTCAAGTTCAGCATATAGTATACACAGACGGCTATTATGAATCATTCAATTTTCGGATATAATGACATATAAATCGTAAATCAAAAGCATCGCTCTCCTTGGGAGCTGTGTCAACAGTCGCGTTATTATATTGCAAAAACAATGCAGCTCTCGGTATACACGACAACTTATCAGTATATTATAATACAAGTTATATAGTTTGTGCAGCTGTGTGGACAAGTATTATCCCGCAGTGTTATTCATTCGCCGCAAACTTTCAATAACAATATATAATACCAAGGATCATCAAAGCGTCGCAATCTCGTCTGAACAAACAAAAGCTGAAGACAGTTTAAAAAAAAAAGAAGAAGCCTTTAGTGCAAAACAGCCGTAAAACGCAGACTTAACGATTTTCCCGGGCCGGCGAAAATAAAGACGAAGTCTCTTCTCGAAGTATAAAGCTCTCTCACTCTCTCTCTCGTAAGAAAGAGGGAGCTTGCGCTCGCGCGAGGGAAGTTATACGCGCGACGCCGAGAAAATACATAATGCAGTAGCCGAGCTGCCGCCGGACGTCCCCGACACTCCCTAACTCACGCGCGTCTATATAGTCTAGCCCCTATACACACATACACACACGAAGAAGTGTGCAGACTCGCAGGAATTAAATGCGAGGAGGGGGAGAGGCTGGGAAAAATTAAATGGAGAAGCTCTCGCGCGCTGGGGAAATGGAGGAGAGAATTATCAGCAAAGTGTCTCGGCGAATCAGCTGATTGTCGTATATAAGACCTTTTCCTTTTCTTTTTTCGAAAAAGAAGAGAGAGAAAACAATTTTTTTTTTATATAACGTAGGAATGAAAAGTAGCTGCAGGAGCTACAGGTATAGAACGTCTTGAATTTCACGAAACAATAACTCTGCAGCAGGAGGCGGCCGAAATTAAATTTCAGCGCAGAAGCAATAAAAGCTCTTCCAGAAGAAGAAGAAGAGGCAGAGGCAGCAGTGCGAGGAAAACGCATTGATTTACGCCGAGAGGAAGGGATAGGTGTAGGCAACGGAGTAGTCTCCTTCGTTTTCCGGGATAGCGGCGACCAACAATTCACTCGGCTTGGATCGCCGGAGCCATCCATTACCACTGCGCTATATACTCTGCTGGCCGACATTGTTGCGGTGTCTGTGTGTCTTGTGTGTTTACGTCGCAGGAGGAAAAGTATACGAGCCGTTATAGACTTTTGTGTTTTCGAAGCTGATTGGATGGTCTCGTTAGGTTGAGAGCTTCGTATGTTATACGTAACGCGACTATCAATTAATTATAATTAATCACTGCCTTTACGCACGGAATATAGCTACAGACATTAAAAAAAAAAAAAAAAAAATTCCATCCATGCGCAATTAAGCGAGCATCACCCACACAAAGAATCGTCCTCCCGAAAATTAATAAAATCGCTACTATCATGCCCACACACACACACGTAGGAAAAAGCCGCGACTACTGCAGTATAGCGCTTGCGGCTTTTCGGGGTATAACAAAAGAGCGAGAAGCCCGGCGGCAGCGGCGGGCGAGTTCAGTGGCGCGAGTAAACCAATAACGCGTCCGCCCGGCTGCCAGATTCAAATCCGCCGGGAGAGAGAGAGAGAGAGAAAGCAGGCGCATTTCAAAGCCGCTACGGCTCTCTCTCTGGCTTTCGGATTTGACACGCCATTAGATGCGGGAATACAAATGGAAAATCATTTTATCGGATCTCCACGCGAGAGTTCTATATAACTCGCTGTGCGCTGTTATTATACATATACCTGCTGGTCGGCTTATCTGACCGCGAGGATTTCGTGAATTTGTTTCGTAGATAGCAAGACGACGTTTTCTCGCGTTGACGTTGAGAGGAAAGATTTTTTCCTAATAAATTGCCTTCATTCCAATAATGGGGAGGGGGAGGAAAAAACAAACGAAGGAAATAAGAGAGAAAAGTATATAGGAAAACACGGAGAAAATCACGCAGGAGCGGGGGGGGGGGCGTCAATCGATGCGAAATCGCGATAGCGGAGCCTGGGGTTATTCGTTTTGCGGAAAGCAGGCGCAGGAGAGAAAGAGAGAGAAGAGACTCGAGATGGGAATTGAATTTGACGACATTACAATGAAAAGGGGTAATGTCTGAGAATAATGAAATTTCCTCCAATCACCGGCCGGCCGAGAGAGAGAGAGAGTATTCCCTCTCCGACTCGATTTCGCGCTATAATGCCTCTCGACGCCTCTCAGTGAACGTGTCTTCAACGGAGATGTTTCCTTTTTTTCTCTTCCTTGCTTCAGTTATTTTTGTGCTTTCTCTGAAGAAGGTATATGTGACACGCGATCTTGAGTAGAAAATTTTATCGTTTCGATTCCGACCGGCTTCTTTATACGCCGATTTTCTGTGCGAGCTACTCGGTGCGTGTAATTTTTAATTAATACAAGCTTAAATTTACTTGCAGCAAAAACGAACACTCAGCAAAAAGCCAAGACTGAGAAAATCCCGCGAATAATACCCACAAAAGACTCTCTGCAACACAGCACAGTAGCAGCCGCTCTTGTAGACAAACGCGATTAAATTAAAGATTATCGCATCTGGCCGGGCAAAGAAATAACGCTGCAAAAGCCGCAGCAGCAGCAGCAGCAGCAGGCGAGAGAAAGTAATTCTGCCGGCGCGCGCGTAATGGAATATTACACGGGCCATTAAAGAAACGTTAATCTTAGCCACAACAAGTTCAGAAGCTGCCTTGGCGCCGCGTTTGAGCAACGGAGAGCCGAAGGCTTTGATCCGCTTCCTCTGGACGCCTCGAGGGAGGAGCGAGCCTTTGGCAGCCGGTAATTTGTTAAAACGCTAAATTCTCAGCTCCTCATCGCACGAATTGAGAGCCTTGAGGGAGTAGAGGAGATTTATTTTGAGAGAAGATAATTAGTTGTTTTTCTTTTTCTGAGAAAACTGAAAACTATGACACTTTTGCAACTCGCATAATATATAGGCTCCTCAGTAGCTTTGTATCGAAAGATTCATCGCGTTCAAAAGTCAATTACCGCCTTCGCCTCCCCTCGTCGCACGCACGCACGCGAAGTATAAAATCTCGCGGAGTTTGCACACTTCGAATCCATTACTCGCTCTATATATAGAAGCTCGTATAAAGGGGGGAGAAAAGCATGCGGAGGAAGGAATCTCGGGGGCGGAAAGAGAGGAGCGTATAATATAAGGAAAGACAGGCGCTTATAAGCGAACCTATACCGTCTTATAAACGGCTGGGTAAGAGAGAGAGAGAGAGCCCCTTATAGCCGGCGTTTATTGGACGCATGCAAATATCCATGGCAACCACGCGAGCTTTTTTCGCGACGACGCGCGGAGGGAACGCGCCGATATAGAAGAAGAAGTTTCGCCGCGTTTGAGAAAGTTCGAGTGTGCTGATGCTGGGGTGCGCGCGTGATGGTCAAAGTTATATACGCGGGCTTTTCAATAATGGCCATAGTTTTTTTGTCTATAATATGAAAGCTTCTTTTTTAATCCGAGAGATGACGAACAGAAAAACAACAACAACACAGTTTTTTTGAGCTTACAATCGCAGCAATCAAGCCTCTTTAACCTCGTTTCCGACGAATCCAAAAGAGCAACGACAAGCACAAAGAAGACAAACACACACTGTGTGTGCGCACTTATATACCCGCGAAAACGCGTCTCCGTTGAAGCTCACAATGCGCGCACGTGCACGAGAATCAAAGGAACTCGCGGTAATTCAAAAATAAAACGCTGCAGCCTTATTACCTATCGCGTCTCTACTCATCCCGATTTCACCGAGCGCACAAAGCCCGGCGATGACAATGACGCCCGCGCGGGCGAGGGTGCTGGCTTCGAGAAAAAGATATAGGTATATAGAGAGAGAGTTGGTATATAGTGTATAGTATTTGCGAGCGAATCGTCGAGAGGGGATCGTACGCGCGAGAGTGTTAATTAGTTAGCGAGTCAATGAAAGACCGATAGGGATGAGCTGCTGTTTGTTTGTACGTGTGTGGGTGTCTATATACTGTTGATGTAGAATCAAGTGCTTCGCAAGAGACGTCGTTTCTCCCTCGATGTTTTCTTTCTCCAATTAAAGTGTCGCGCGCGCGATGTACACGAGGCGTGTTCTTTATTTAACAATTATTATTGCCTTTGTTTGTTGTATTTAGTAGTAGCATAATCAATGTTAATTAATACTCACACTGGGGATGTTGTCGTTGGTACAGACGCCCTCCTGGAGTAGACGGTCCCTGATTTCCCAGGCGAAGATCGAGGGACACTCGCTTTTGTAGAGGGATATTTTGCTGACAACCTCGGCGGTGGCCACTCGGGGCTTGCTGCCACCGATGGCCCGCGGCCTTATCGAGCCCGTCTCGTAGTACCTGCAACAATAATAATTTGCGATAATTATTTTTAACAAATTTCTATAATTGTATGCTTCGATGCTACTATCTACTACTAAATACACACACACTCTAATATAAAATAAGCATTCAGTGTTAGAGAAAAGATGCAATGACGCGGATCAATCGACCTAATGCGCCGAGATTAACAGAGCACGTATATATATTACTCAAGAGGAAGAAAAGAGAGCGTGGGCCGAGACATGCTTGCCGGCATTCCTGCGGCGCGTGTTTCGTTCGCGTGAGTGTACCGATATTTTTTTCTCTTTTACTTTGATAATCCATCGATAAATTAAGAAAAAATCGATTTAATTGAGTGCTCGCTACAAATTTACGAGCCAACCGACACTTCCAAGTATTATTCCCATATACAACCGTGACAATCGAGTTCCACGTATATAGGACCGAAAAGTTACGACTTTCTGGAGCACGATTGTATACAACACACATAAAAAGTCACATCTAGAATTTTTTTTCTCACACAGACACACACGTGCAGTATTTCAACCAACCTGCCAAGGATCTTGGAGACGCATCCGTTGCTGACCTGGAGTATCCGTGATATGTCGCAAGGCCTTGCACCCGAGTGGGCGAGTTCGACGATTTTCTGTCGGGTCGAATCTGGCAGTGGACGGCCTCCGACAAAGACGCCGCCCAGCTGATTGACCCCGCTGTGACCTGAAATCATGTTGTACTCTTCTCAGATTATTCTCCAAACCGCTCACAATATTGCTTTGATGGGAAATTATGGATGTGATTTGTGGATCGAAGGATTTTTAATGCTGATTATTATTATTATTCTTTTTGGCTGATGACGATGTGTGCTTTTGTGTATATATTGTATAGAAGAAATTAAATTCGTAGAAAAAAAAGTATCGATATAAAAACTAGCTATATAGAGGCCAATTTCATTCGAGTATTTTTACCGGGAATTCCGCAGCATCGACACAATCCGGCCAATAAATCACAAATACATTTTTTTTTCTCCTCGAGCTATCCTCCCCTCGACGTGAGAGCCAAGAAGAGGAGGTATACGGACTGAATAAAAAGAAACGGAGGATCGTCGAACTGCAGGGGAAGAACCGACGTTGAGGTGCCGCGAATTCAAAGTGTATGTCTTAAATGTATAGTATAGCGAGTTGTTTTCCATATAATTAATTTTTTCGTCAGCGTCAACACTTAGACTGACTTGAATACGTCCAGCATATATAGGTATACTCGAGACTCTCTCCTGCACTTACTCCGAAAAACGATGAGCACCGCATTATCCTCGCGTTCACGCGCATAATGCCTATTATAGACCAACGGAGGGTCTAGTCCCTATTTTTTTTTCAAGCCGGGACTCTCCTCCTCGAGCTTCTTTATTCTCTCTCTCTCCCTCCCGCGGACTTTCGCCGCTGGACATCTGCACTTTGCTTCGGCTTTGTGCTATTATTACAAAATACCAGGTGAATCATCGTGCTTTTAGCTACGGGCGATTTATCAAAATTTACTCCTCGGCTATTGAGGAGTAAATAAAACGACGGGAGCCGATCGATTACCTTATACTCTAGCTTCTTTATGACGTATAGTTGACTTAATTTATTCTCCGGAGTATATACATTCAAAGAATAACGTCTCAAACGAATATAAATAAAACGGACTATCATCGAGAGAGTAGTATCAGGAGTATGTACACTCGAATCATCGTCGCCTCGCCGTATGTCGTCCCAACGAGGAAATGAATAAATTATGAATATACACGCATCGACCGCGATGTTTACGAGCCATTTGTCGAGGTGCTAATTCCGTGCAACCGAAATTCATCTCACACACTCACATACACTGCAGAATCACGTACAAGACCGCAACATGCGCGATCCATCTCTCTCTCTCTCTCATACTCTGATGCCGTCGAGGGTATTTTGGGAAAATTTATCGCGCACGCGTGCGTGTATATACGTATATAGTATATACACACATACACACACACACATATAGTCGTCGCGTATCGACAAAAGCTTCACGCTCGATTGACTCCTCTCACTCTCGCTCTTTCTCCCTCTAACGACCGAAAAAAAGGTATATATATAGCGATGCTGCAGATATAGCCGGCCGAGCGGGAAAGTGTAACATTCACGTGCCCCTCGCGCTCACACACTGCGATTCAATAAGTGATGTATGGAGAGAGAGAAAGAGGGATCGGTATAACGAGAGACCGAGAGTTTGGCGCTATTTGTAACGTGTGCTATATACACGCAGGGATTGTTGCTAATAGCCGCGTGTCCGCTCGGTGTGTATACTTGTATAGGTATCGCTGTAATAAAGTGCTTCAAGGATGAGCAGCTGACTTTTCTCCGCTTTGTGTATTTCTTTTTTTTTATCTTCGAGGAAGCAAAGGTGCGTTGATATGTTTACCCAAGGCGGAGTCGAGAGCTCTATAATAATCGGGAAGACGATGATTATCGAGTTTTTTGAACTTGAAAAGTATAAAGCTAATACACAGTATTATAACTCGAATCGAATGTAAATGAGTCTGATTATCAAGAAGTCAGACACACTGATGTGAAGTAAATTAGTTAACTTGAATCCAATGTAAATGAGTCTGATTACCAAAAGGTCAGGTCGTGAAGTAAATTAGTTTTTACTGCAAATAAAATCTGGTTATTAAAAGGTCAAACTGGATGTAAAGTAAATTAGTTATTAATCGAAGTCAAAAAATTTCGCGCAAAAGAAAAAACAACATCAGATCGAGACACTGAGCAAGCAGTCCTAATCAAACGCGATAACTCGATTGTCAAACACGAGTCCGGCTGTAACTGTCGTGTCGACTTGTAAACAGACGGTTCGCGCGCGAATATACAACATCACGCTATATATGCCGGCTTTATGTCGATCCTCATAGCACGACTAAAGCCGGCTGGTCTTAGCCGGGGATTATACCGCGAGAGCGAGGGTCCAAAGGGGCAAGTGCGCGAGCGATTTACGCTCTCGAGTGGACAGGGTGTTCTCTCTCTCTCTCTGTATCCATGAGGAGTAGACGATTATGATGTTATGCACGCGCGCGTTATGTTTTGACACCGTTCAGGCTTTGCTCTCGGTATTATATTCCTGCTTATTATGCGAGCGTTTATAGCTTGTAAATATATATAGGTTTTTTGAGGGTTGCTGGAGGCGCTATACCTTGTTTGCTTTTCGTCTGATCTCTCGGATCGATAAAATATTGTATATTAATTCGACGAGTTGTTAGTTACTATAAATAGATATCTAATCCGAATAAGATTCGCGACGAGTATGTCAGGTATTACAAGCTCCAAACAAAAGACACGAAGATGGCGGCGACTGAGGTTTGCGCCATTGGCCGGGAGTTCATTAAGTCCGATTCCAGGGACGTTGCTATTATACGCCGACCCTTTAATTTGTCGCCCAGCCGAGCGTCGCGGAGACTTGATAATGGGGTGGACTAGACGCGCTAGCACAGGAAGGAAGAAAGGGTGTGAGTGAGAAAGAGAGAGAGAGAGAGAGACTATAAGGGACCGATTTATGAAGACTGCGAAAACGCTTAACTCTTTATGCTCGTAATAAATTAGGCTTCGGGGAATTTCTCGACGAGCCTTTTTTTCCTCTTTTCTTTTTATTAAGAAGCTGCGCACCCCCTGGTTCTGTTTTCTCGCGGGCTTAATTAAACCGGCTGGCCTTTCGTTGAGTTTAAGGGAACCTTTTCTAGTTGAGATTTCTATTTAATCAAGTATAAATTGACTTGGAATCCAAACTAATAAAATATTACTGAATTGTTAGACGTTATAAATTATAGGAATTAACATAAGCCTTTAGGCGGTAGTGGAAACACCAGTCAAAAACTGCTTTATTTTCAAATATCTCTCTCGGTTAGACTCTCAACAGTTTATAATAAAAATGTTGTCTTAAGTAAGTTTAAAATTTTGATTTTAAAAGATCGAGTGAGTGCCACGATATTTCGGAACGTTCCGAAGTTTTACGGGACCCTCAAGACAGTGACGAAATACACCCTGACTTATTCTGTATGGTCCACACATCGAAACAGTTTCAAACCTTATTTTTCAGTTTACACATAACAAAATTTGCTAATATTGAATGTCATATAATTGAAGCCGTATAATTATTTAGGAAAATCAGAAAACGCTTAATTTTAAATAGACAAAGTGTATGAAGCACTTATACACCTGAACCGTGTAAAATCTGTGACAAAGCGTTCTATATACACATTAAAGTGTGTTATTTATATTATTATTAGAATCAATTCAGAGAACTTAATAATCAAAACGAAAATGACTTTAGCGAGAAAAACAAAGTCGTATGTACAAGCCGGCAAAAAAATCCCCGTCAGAACGAAAAAAAAGGTAATTGGATCAAGGTTGCCAGACGTCCGACAACATCGTCGGCGCGTCAGGCATAATCAAAGCTGAAGGTGTATACACGGGATCGCTGCATTGTTCTCCCACTATAACGTCGGGAGCCTTGGATTATTATCGCCGATTATTAATACATGTATACACACGCAGCCGCGTTGTAGGATCTGCACGTGTGTGCGCATTGCAGCCAAATCGTGCGTGAATATATAAAAGGAGTAAAAAAATCAGTGGAATATTGCGTCAGTGCATAAGGGAGTATAGTATATAAATATTACATTCTAGTTGCTATCTCGATAAAATGATGCGGGAGAGAAATAGGAGTTTTGAGAATTTTTGAAAGTGCAGCTTGGTTTTCTGCAAAGAAGACAATAAATGTAGAGTCTGTTATGGATGACGATAGATATAAAGCGATAATGTATACCGTCGGTTTTCTATAAAAAAAAACAGCTTATTTTTTCCGTGTAAGCGCCAATAATGTAGGAAACTTTTCGTAAAATCAAATAAGAAATCAGTAGTAGCGCCTCGTAACTCTGCCAGACGACATTACGAGAGCGGGATATACGAGAGCAGCTGTAAAAACAGTTGCCCGCATAAATTTTTTTATCATGTGTCATGCAGCGCAAATATCGCGATACGAAAACATCAGAAAGCGTTTGCTTTTATTCGTATACGTATATGTATAATCCTGCGATTGGAAATAAATAAATAAATCATCAACATATATTATAGAGGATATAATATAAGACTGAATAATATCTGAAATTCCATGTTGTTTATTTGATTATACAAGCTAGTGTCGGGTGGTCCCGATTTTAATGTACATCGCGAGCTCATCTTGTAATTGACAGGAACATGAAAGCTTATCTTTGAAGAGCAGAATGTGATGATACTGCATGTACGAGTTTACTCTGATAACATGTTGCAGAGCAGCGTATAGAGTAATAAAAAGATATGCAAAAAATTGTTCTATATACGCATATAGCGAGAGAGGATCGATAATATTTATACGAATAACAACCGCAAACTTTGACATACAAGCAAAATGTATATACAAAAGTATTTACTTTGCGATAATAATGCCACAGGTGGGATTTCCTAAAGATGAGAGAGCTTTGCGTAAACAGTGTTGCACAACGAAATAATAAACTAATATTATAAAGATATTACCTACTAATAACAATTTCCGACAGAGTACGTGTAAACTCATTCAGAAAAAAAATAAGCAGCTCATGATCTACCTGAGCTCCTGGCAAAACGAGCGGAGAATTCGCGCAGAAGGATGTCGCCCCCCGTGGCTATGCTCGACGAAAGAGAGAGAGAGAGAGCTTCGAGTGCTGAGTGAGAGACGTCGTCGTCGTCTCCCGTTTGCCCAAGTGCTTCCGGCGGAATGAATGAGCGCTCGGCTGCGTCTTTGCTGTCGTCTCTTTAGCGTCTTTGTCGCGCGTATGATGATGATGATGATCGTGTAAGTATATACGAGTGTTTTGAGGATGTTTCTTTCTTTTTTCGATTGGATTCGAGCCCCTTGGTTTTGAAATTATGCTCGTTTGTACATTTGCGGGTATACGAACATTTAACACTTTAGTTGAGGATGGAGACTACTCGAAAATCGTCAATGTTAAGTGGATGGCTTAGAGCCGTAAAATTATAGTTTAATAAGGTATACATGTTATGGAGTATAAAGCTGCAAATATAATATTTTTGACTAAAAAAATAAACCTTAATTTTCTCGTCATAAAACTAATAAATCTATAACTCAAAGTGTTCTTGGCAATGAAGCATGCATAGAATCAATAATTTAGAATTTTGTGGTGCAAAAATTAACATAAAAAAAAATGCTTTAAGTAGTATAACCTTTTCTTAAAATTACCTCCAGTAGTTCTACACCACAAATTTCTTTGTTACTAATACTTCCAATGGCAAGTACCGCATGATTGAAAGTTTCATCATCACGACTATATATTTTAAAAATCATCAATTTTTGAGCTTCTTCAAAATTCAAATAACATGAAAAATAAAAATCTCGAGTATTAGTCTCCATCCTTAATCATATCAATTCACACATAGCGTTACTAAAAACACTATATAAAAACCGTTCATCTCTCTCACCTCGTTCACCGTCAGCTCGTACAGGTACAACGTATATAGAAGCTCGCGAGAAAGGACGGACGAGGTCGCGATTCAAGATGCCCACTTGGCCTCGAGTGGCTTTCGGCGCGGGAGAGCGAAACTTGCGACCGAGGATACAAGGGTCTCGTGCCTATATATACCTCTGCTACTGCTTACCGCCTCGTCTCGTAGCATCGTTTGTGCCGTGCGACAAAAGTCCCCGCAGGATTTCAAGCTGAATGAAGCGACGAAACACCTTTCTCTCTTGGCAATTAGGACGTTTAGCAGCTTTTTTTTGAGCTCCTTTCTCGGTGATTATGGATTCCGTTAATTTCGACAAGCTGATATTTTTACTTCAAAATTAAATGAGATATTATACTATATATACGAGGACCGATTAGCACGATCTAACAATCCCATAAAGCGTCGCCGGATAATTTACCGGCGCTTCCCCGTATATACACGCGTACAATAAACGCATACAAACACATATGCACAAGAGAGAGAGGATCATCCTCGTCGATTCCGAAAAATCAATCATAACCTCCATTTATATATATACACAGCAGCCTGCAGTCCTCGACGATAAATTCTCCCCGCATGTATATACAAGAGCATTACAAGGCGACGAGCTATACTCGGGGAGAGAGAAAAAAAAAGCTTTTTGTCATCCGGCGTGTCATTCGCTAGTTCACGGAAGCGAGTCGCGCGCGAGGACTAATATTATAGGATCCGTCGGGGTAATTTATGAGATTGGACGTTCTGTACTGCTGCTACTGCTGAGATTCTCGAAGGGTGTTGCTATATAACACACACATATATATAGGAGATATTCACTTCGACGGCCGACGCAGCTCTCTATTCTGTCGGCGAAATTGTCCGGCGCAAAGGGACTTTTCTTCTCTTGTTTGCCTCGGCGTGCTTGCTTATATTCTCGCTTCGAGAGTGTGTTGTATACCGGAGGTATATATGTATATATACAGCTTTTTTTCTTTGCAGTCGTCGGAGGAATGATGATGTGACGGGTTCTGCTTGGGTTTCGTTGCGATGTTTTGAGAGCTATGAGTTCTTCTGAGAGTTTTGAAATCCGATTGATGATTCACTTACCGATCAACGAAGCTATACCGATATATTTTTAAATTATATAACCCACTGTTTTTGCGACCACCTTATGATAAGACTCTAGTGAGTAACAACCGTATTAGGAAAAAGAGAGAGACGAAGAACGAAGTTCCCCACAATTTGTCAGAAGCCATCAACCTCATCATCATTCGAAAACCAAAAGAGCGTATAAAAGAAGAAAGAAAGAAGAAAAAAAGCATCATCCAGTTTTATGAATATATCTGCAAATATTGTAATAATAGAAAGAGACAAGACAGGAACGCGCGCGCGCGCGCGCGAGAAAGAGAGACCGCTGCGTATTGAGACGCGAGTGGAGGGATGACGTGACGAGGGTCAGCCTCGTGTATAGATACTATAAACGACACTGACCGCCAGGTAACTCTCTTCCTCTCAATCGAGAGCCGAACAGAAGCGTGGAAAACGTACAGGGATAGGAAAAAGAGAAAGAGAGGGAGAGAGACACAATAATCGTAATGTCCTCATTGTTGCGGACATGTTTTGAAAATGAGCTAGATCCCTTGGAGGGGAGGAGAGAGAAACAGATTGTCATGCGGTACAATAGGAGCCTCGAGTAGCTTCTCTCAGCAGCAGTTATAGTATTTTTGTTGCTGTTTTCAGCCGATCTGCCGCTGTGATGTGTATTTTTCCCCGAGAGCTGGGTTGTGTGTGATGCGGGGAAAAGCGACGCGAAAAAAAAAGATTGTCGACGGTTATTAGCATTATTATTAATGGCTCTGTGAGCGGGACGCATTGACAGCTCGTTTTCGGAGCTTCTTTTTTTCTTTTACTCAGTTCCGAGAGCCAGCTTTGTTGGACTGAGATATAGATGTACTCTTTTTGAGAGATATTTCACGACAGATGCGCTCGTGTATTTTACACGTTTTTAGAATAATTACAAACGCTGAACGCTATATAATTACACGGCAAATATATAATACCGTGTAAATCTGTCAAGACAAGCTGTCAAACTTCAAATATCCCGCAGCTCAAAAAGCACACTCGACAGGACTCAGCTTCCTCTCGAGAAAAGTACTTACACACACACACGCACTTTACGAGCGATTTCCTCGTCTAATTTACCTCGGCGACAGATTATCGCTCCGGCAAACGTCTCCGCTCGGAAAAAAATAACAGAGAAAAGGAAAGAGAGCCCGATGTGTCCGCTCTCGGGAGGTCGTCGCGCACAGCTAAAGTAGCCGTGACCAGAAAGATGATCCCGTCGACCTACAAGCCAAGAGAGTGTGTCCCGCAGCAAATCCCGGCCAATCCTCATCCGGATCGAATTATCCAATTATACCTGCGCTCTCGGCGACGTTTGACGAGGAGGAGAGCGATATCGAGATAAACTACTGCGATGAGAGCTTCTTTTTCTCCGCAAATAATTTTACACTGCGGGGAATCAAGTATATATATTGTATCACCACAAGGCTTAATACCGAATTAATACATCATCCAGTGTCACAACCAATCCAAAAGATGAAAAGTCTACGGAACGCCGGTAGCCTGCGCCAAAGAGACGCGAGTATTATAAGGCAAAACGAACAATGCGAAATGAAGGAAAAAAAAGTGTGTACAGCCAGCGAAAACTTATCAAGAGCAGACCAACATCGAGAGAGAGAGAGAGAGTCTCTCTCCCTCTGATGGTGCGGTCCAAAGCCGGCGTGCGCGCGCTCGCGGCGCACAAAGAGCAGCCTCGTAAACGCGTTATTCCGCGCCAACGGACATGTCAGAGCCGCTTCCCCGACGCGGACACACACGAGCCGACGGTCCCTATACTTTTCCACAGTCTCTCTCTCTCTCTCTCTCTCTCTCTCTCTGTAGACGATCACGACGTTCTGTATATGTATATATACGTGCACCTACGGCAATGTATAGGTATATATACGCTGCTGATGCTGTGTCTCTCTGTATACTTGAAGACTGGACTGGCGAGTCGTTCTGTGGAGCTTGTTATAAAGGATAAGCATTTTTCAAGACGGTATATATACGTCCTTGTGGCTTTAGCGCGAAAAAAAAATGATTTTCCAAAATTTGAACTGCGCGCGAATTAGATCAACCGAGCGTTAATCCAGCATTTCCCAGAAATTAATCCAAAGGAACACGCTGCAGACGTACAACAGAGAGTCTATAATATATACGCGTAGACTTACTCTCGACGGCATTGCGTGTAGTTTATATGCAGGTATATATGTGTATATAATATAATAGGGGCAAGTTTCTCTGGTGCGTCAGATCTCGTCAAAGCCGCGGGCATATCTGCGAGGCATATCTCTCTCTCTCTCTCTCCGTGCAGAGTTTCCCCGAGATCGCTTGCGGAATTTCGACCGCGCCTGAGCTTGATCAGACGTCGTTCTCTAGCGAGAAACAGCCGAGGTATATATAATATATAATACTCTGATATGCCGGAGGAATGTTAACGCGTATATTACGAGCGATTTTGAGAATTCCTGTTTCATTATTTTGTCTCTGCGATTGTTTTTGAAGAACAAAAAATACAATTTCGCCGTCAGGCACTCTTTCGTACTAGCCGCCTGCAGCGTGGAGAAAAGTACACGTCAGAGCGTAAAACGAACTTACGATCGATATACGTCTGCTGTGCTGTGTATACAGCGCAGTCGACATGTGTTCCAGCGACTAATCCGCATTATCGAGGGAGAGAGTCGCGTATACATATATGTAGGATCGATCGACAAGCGAAATGCGAATAACGCGAGAGAATAGGAGAAATTTGTGTTTCTATTTTTTTTTGCGCGCACGCTCAGGGGAGAGACGCGAAATACGTTTTTGGGGTGTTTATACTATATAGAGATTTTTTCTCCCTCAGGATTGTCCGATTCATATAGAAATTATATATAAATATTCCGTGTACATATACAAGCGTCGACTTTTCAAAGTTCCTCCTAAACAGCGAAAGAAACAGTCGAGAGCCTGCGATGTGTGCGAAGCCTGAGAACTACTCTCAGGAAAGCCACGACAATATACTTTTATAATACGCGCACACGCGGCGAAAGAAAGCGACGTCCTAATAGAGGCACAATGGGGGCGCGCTGCAATGCGACCCGCTGACATTCCCATGAGAGTATATGTGTGTGTATAGGTACGCGCGGCGGCGTGTCATAATTAGAGCACGCGCGTATCGGACCTGGGAACACATATACACGCGTGTTGTATGTAAGCGCGACTTTATTTTTTCGGTGGACCGCAGGAGGGGCTGTTGTAGTCGAGGGGTGACAGTTATACGCGTGTATTTATTGCTAATTTCAGACAAGGTGCAGTCGTCGTATTATGTGCTTCTGGATATTCTAGAATCGAGAGGATTGATCCGTATTTATTATATATAACGGCGCTATGTACTGATCCCAAAGCCATAGCCGCGTCGATATCCGCGGCAAAGCTTACGTATATATAGTAGTGTGTATATAGAGACGCTTCGGTGAACGACTCGTTGGATGACTTCGGAAGACCTTGCATCGCGGCCAGTGACCCGCTAATTCAATTTGCCGAGCTTCTATCTCTATACTCGCTGTGACGAGCTTTAAGCTGCCTCGAAAATCCCCCATTCAGTGTATAGACGTATACAGCCGCGCACTTTCCTCGAACTCCAGACTCGCGATTTGACGACTTATCGCGGTTAAGTATATACGCTACAGAGAAGACGAGAGATTTTCATGAACGCAGTAGTAGTAGTTTTTAAGCGGTTCGATTAATTTTATTACTTCGTAGAAAATTGAGAAAAAAAGATTGTCATCCGAATCCGATGACAAGAAATATCACGGCATAAAAAGCGACGAAAGCGGACACAAAACGACAAAAAAAACAACAGCGAGAAAGGCAAATAAAAGAAACCTTATAGAATATATGAGGGGAGATCGTCGAGGCAGCGCACAACTAAACAAATATTTTGACAAATCTCGCGAGACATACACACTCGTCCAGTCTCTCTCTCTCTATATACGACCTAATTTTCCCCTAAACGTTTCCGGAGATTACATCGACGGCTCATTGTAAGCGCGTCGTTCCACTATGTATAGCATCCGAGAACAGCTATTACAAGCTACTACTACCCCCCTGGCGGATTGCGGCCGACTATATAGCTGCTATTTAAGCTTCTTTTTTTTCTGCGTTTTGTCGTCCTTCACTCCTGTGTCTCTGCGGCTGATGCGTATTATTGCAAGGCGGCAAAAAAACACGCGTGTACTGTCATATAGAGTACGTCGTCATCGCGAACTTATTTTTCAATTTCTCGTAGACTCAGCAGCGCGTATAAGAAGAAGAAGATACAACCCTCCTCGCTTCGCAACACCAGCCTCTTTAGACCCTTATGCAAAAGACGCGTATGAAGAAAATGCCTGTTTGCCGATGCAGACAACCCCTTTATCTTCCCACACTTATAGGAGTTTGCGATTAACGGGACTTTAACGTTTTTGATAATTTTCAAATAATTTCTGACTCTGTATTTTTTTTCTCTCCGACTTACACCCCATAAATCCGTCGTCGAATTAAAAGCGAACCCCTGCAGGCAAATTGGCGTAAACGCGTTTTGGCGGCGACGTTGTATGGACTGTGAGAGAGAGAAAGAGATCGTGGCAATGCTCCAAAAGGAAGCTCGCGCCTTTGCGGCGGCAAAAAAGCGCCGGAGAGACGAACGAGCCAACCGATTCGGAACAACGGATGGACGCGACAGTTAGTCGCGCGTGCGGATGATAAAAAGCCAAGGCTTCATGTACCATATATATCTATGTATACGAGGAGAGTTGCTCGAGTGAGATCGAGAGGATTTCCGGAGGTTTCTTATATGTGCGCGAGAGGCTTTTTTGTCAATAATTTATGATCTTTCTTATGTGTTAATAATTAAAAAAAATCGTTTGATATCGCGTTGGCAAATGTTTAATCCGTCACACAGTAGCAATAATCTATTACACGTCCTGTTTTCGGAGGAAAATGGAAGAGCACGTATGTAATATATATATATAGCCTCGATCTGGAATTTCCACAGCCGACAGCATCAGGCCGCGCTTTGAAATTCAAACAGCCTCGTCGCCTTTTTCCGAGCAGAAAGCCTTTCGTTCTGTATATATATATATACCTACTACCCAATCCTATACCGAATTCCACGTCACGCGTGGACTGATACCCCCTCACATACACATGCAGTATATTCTTATCTCGCAAAAAGACTGGGATGTCTCGGCTAAACGATATTAGGATTCTAATACTGTACGTTTTAGCTTACATACAAAATTTTAAACTACTGCTTATGCGCATCGAGAGAAAAAAAAATACACGAAGCAAAACTGGAGGAGTTTACAGCTATCTATCGAGAAGACGGATACATCCGCTTTTGCAGAATTCCTGCGCGAGTTTACCTGTCCCTCGCTCTTCCCCCATCGCCCGCACGCCAAAATGTGCCGGCGCCGTCTTCTGTTTGAAGAGGGAATTTCACAGTCGAATGCACTCGATGCAAGCCGCTCGCTCTCTCTCTCTATATATACACTAGTATGCCGTCTGTGCCACTCTCTTTTCTCTCTGTCTCTTCGCCGCCGACGACGACGCTAAGGCTTTTTCGAACAGCAGCAGCAGCGCCGCGAGGACCAATTTCGATTACTTTATGCAAAGAGAGCCGAGAGGCAAAGTCGTGATGAGATGTATATGGGGACAAAGTCTTAGCTCGATCTTTCGATGTGTACATGTTTCTCTTTTTTAGATGTTGTATGCATATGTTTTTTCGCTTTTGATTCTAATATAATAAAGCTTGACGCGAAAATCTCCTCAAAATTTAATTACTTCAAAGACAGCGGATGAAAGCAACGCTAGAGCATAAGATTCCGTATCACCGCTCTCCGCAAAACTGCAGCAGCCATCATCGCACGTGAATGAAAAAAAAAGAGCCAGAAGATATACGCAGCTGCCACTCGAAGGCGCGGAAAAAGTATGAGCAGCGACGCGCCGGCTCCTCCTCTTTTAAGTAGCAGAGAAGAAGGTACAAAGTCTACTGCACAAAAGCGACGTCGCCGCCAAGGAGAAGAGAGACTTATACATATATATACAGAGTAACGAAGCGCGCGCACAAGCGAATCAAAGCTGTGCAGGACGAGAGGATGAAAAAGCAAGTCGCGACGGGGAGTGAAAAGTGTGTATGTATGTATAAGACGACGAGAGCGTCAAGGGGTTGACGGCTCTTATTCCTTTCTTTATTATAGGCTATACATTTTTCTTACGAGCGCTTTTTTTGAAGTTATACCGCGAGCTTTTCACGCGTCTCTCGGTTTCTGAGGTTTGGCACGTGATGTCGATCTGTTTGAACTTACTCGCTACATTCTAAGTAGATAAACTCCAAAAGGAAGCTGTAGAGTCCAGTATATATACACACTCGGAATTCAGAAACGATCAATGATCGGAATTCACCGCCTCGCGCGGGTACATGGAAGGAGAAGGTATAAGATGGAGGAGTCAAGGCGAAGAAGATCGACGATGTGGAGGGTAATTACGCTACATGTTTAGTACCAAAATTCTTGTACGATCCATATAAATTTTCGCAAACACGTGTATATAGTTGCTAATACATATTATACACAAGTATACATAGCAGTAGTATAGAACGTGTGCTAAGCGGCAAAAGCTTCTCTGCAGGAAACGCAATTTGTCGCGCGATCGATCATCGGAGTTGCGGTGTCGTGAACGTTCCGCTACGTCTTGTAGTACACAGAGCGGAGGAAGATGTAGGGGTTGCGCGCTGATGCCGCGCAGAGAGAGATCCGATGAGCTAACGCCAACTTAACGCTACACGCCCGACTAAGCTGCACTCGGTCAAATAACTCGCGGATTTATACCTGATGCATATATATTTAAGTTTTTATCTCGATCTTATAATAGCATTTTAATCGTTATCGAAAAGATCTCTCGAGAATTATTCTCGGAAAGTTTTTTTTTTCAAACTTGAATTACAGCTCGTTCCTTTTCGCGTGTAGTACTCCCCTGCGCTCACAGTCGTCCTTTTCCGTAATCGCATCGCATTCTAAATGCACTTTTACCGCTCGAGAGACTATCCGTGCGCTCCCTCTTTCTGGAAACTTATATCTTTTCACTTTCTTGTTCTCCGATCCTCGCCTCGGAAATGTTTGCTCCGCGCGGCGCGCACTTGTAGATTCCGCGGAAAATATTTTTCTCGCGAACGAGCGAGCGACTCTTCCCCAGCAGCAACTTTTCTTTTGAATATTCCATACAACACTTTCTAGCTACAAATACGTATACTACTATAAATAAAAGTAAAGCGTCTTTTATCGCATATATCCCCGTATAAAACAGCGATGCTCGGTTTATCCCTCCCATTAATACACCTCGACCTCCTCGAAATCCTACAGCATCTCTTATTCGTTCTATCCTAATTACGATCTCTCAAAGTCAAGGGTCGCGGCGACAAACGACAGAGAGAAGCATCTCGGCGAGAGTTTCGTCGCGAGAAAGAGAGAAAAAAGACGACGACGACAGGGGCGGTCGTGTATTAGAGGAAAGGGCGCATAAGAGAGAATGGAAATCAATACGTGAAGTGAGCAGCGCGCGCGCGTCTTTAGAAAGCCTCGAGAGACGATGTCGGCTTCTGCAGCAGTAGCAGCCGGGAAACTGAGGCTAAGTGCCGCCGCCGTCGCCGTGTGACGGGCTGTGTGCGCGACGCAAAGGAAAGACCGAGCGAGAGAGAGGATGCGAGCCATTCAACGACTAATGGGGTTAAACGCCTTGGTCGCCTCTATATCCCACCCCTAGTAGCTTCTGCAGCAATCTGTTCGAAGAGGAGGATGCGAAATCTGCGATGGATCTTATATACGGAGGAGAGACGAGTAGTTCACGGCTCTGTCGTCGCGTTCGTTGAGATTAGTATACGTCGATTCTTTTAATGTAATAAATGATATAAGTCTATGAAAATCAAAGAAGCAGCAGCGACGTAATAAAAAACAAAAACATCGAAACAAAATACAAAGACGGATCGCCGTTCAGGTGTATTAGTGCGCGCGCGAGAGGAATAAAAGCGTGCGCGGATTCTCCAAGACGCCAGGGCGGAATGCGTCTCGTCCATCGCGAAAACTTTTCTCGTCCGCGCGCGACCAGAGGAATTTCCCTCGAGGGAGAAGAGCACGGCATCAGCGATTCTTAGACTGTATTTACACTTTCAGCCTTAATTTTTTTTTACTTTGTATACTGTACGCTGCGAGCCTAATCGACGAATAACGACTGTGGGAGTATTGATTTTGGATTAAAATTTTTGTTTTATACAAGCAATAGCAGCCAAGAAGAATAATGTTTATTTTTCATCAGCGAAAATGAAAACGTTGAAAAGGGTCGTGGATATGAAAGGATTTATATGGAGATAACAAGAAAGAGGTGCATAAAACTCACCCTTGTGTGCCATGTCGTCAGCGGTGACGGAGGCCAGGAGGCCGGTGGCGCCCGGCCATGGAGCGACCGCAGCGCCGAGCTGCTGCGACGGCAGAATCTTTGGGCCTTTCTACACCTCTGGTCACTGAAACAATCGAAATTATTAATTTTTTGCTCTTATTCTTGAACTGTTTTTGTTTTTTGGTTCGAAAAATATTCCACTGTTTGACGTATACACATTTGATGTATGGAATTTTTCTCGCTCTCGATACGTTTCCTAATAAGACATATTTTTTGTGCTTCGTAGTAATTCATACGAGAGATAAGCTCGTGTCTTACGAAAACTCGTACTCGATATTATAAAACGTGCAACTATTTTTGTACCTGAGAAACACAGCAGATATTTCGGCTCGGCTATAACTTTGCCTAAACAACTATAATCAACGCACAAATATCGATTTTGCGCACTAAATACACACTATATTATCATCATCACACGCGTACAAAACTCGAGAAATTCACCAACGAAAACAAGCACGTATATTACTATTAAATCCAAAGCCAAACAAAATTTTCGCAAACTCAAGCGACAAGATCTATATACTTGAATCTCCGACTCGAACGATGTCAAAACACGTATCGCTCTCGGTGTCTCTGGAAAAACTCAACAGTCGTCGATGATTCGCTCTTACTTTTTTTTCGGAAAAATCTCGCGGCACCGCGTCACTGAGCGCGACCGCACCTGTGTCAATCGCGAGACAGCTGCCGGCTTCGTGCTCTCTCTGTCTCTCTTTGTCCGACGTGAATACAATGTATCGCATAATGATATCCCGCTATGCGAATGCGTGTGTAGTATACCTCTTACGCAGATTATTATTATTGTGCGTGCATTCCGCGACGGATGAATTTTTAATTTTTGGGAACATGACGTATATTATCGGATGCGTAAATAAGATCGGTGTGTTATTTGATCAGCGGCAGGAGAGTGAGTGCATTTTGTGTGGTATGTGTCTGCTCTGTCAAGGTATAAAGCTGAGCGTATTTGCACGATGGATGCATGAGTATATAATATGAAGATTCTTTTACAAATGTTTCTGACGATCGAGTTAAACACTTTTTGTTAATAATTCGAAATTGTTATGTATAAGGGAGCTTCTGCCAACAGATGGCGCCACTTGAAGGAGATTATCTGGTACATATTTTTGTGGTCTACTAAACATACTTTGTGATGGGCATTTTAAATTTATCATAGCAAAATGGTTACAAAACAAATAAGTGCGATTTCAGGCAATCAAAAGTTATTTTACGAGGCTCACCCCTTTTATATTTATGTTGCAAAAGAATTATTGTACTGGACATCAAATCGAGACAATTTTTATATTATAGAGGACCTGTTTATAATTAAGACGCAAATATCTATGTTAAAAATTTCTATTTTTCTTCAGTTATTTACGGTAAAAATAGCTAAAAATGTCGATACCTTTTTACATTTACGTAGATAATTTTATTGTGTCGGTTTAGATTAGTGTCTATATAAAAAGAAATCCTCTCCTTTACGAAATGATTTCAGCTAATTAACAAAAATCATCCACTCAACGGCACACCCTCCAAAATCGAACAAAAAAAATAACCAAAACAAAACTACACAGCACTCGCAGAAAGATCGTCGCGCTCGAGTGTCGCAATTACGCGCGAAGATCCGCACACTCGTCGTAACGCCCCTCTCGAAACACGTTACACGCACATCTAAAAAAGAGAGGAGGAAAAAAACAGACACGCACGCACACAAGTGTACAACATATATAGGAGGCAATCGAGGGGAGCAGAGAAAATTAGTGCGCGCTCGTATACATAGGAAGGATTTAGCGAGAGGAAGGAAGGGTAAACTCTACACCGGACGGGGGTGGAAGCGCGCTAAGTGCAATAATTAGTGCCTGCGTTGCCGCGACTATATGTATATACACATATGGGGGAGACGAGAGAAACTCGGCTACGTTATATACGGGAGATGTCGTTCCGTGTGATGTGTTATTGCTTTGAGACGATGCGTCCTCGTATCTCATACGTTTTCTTTTCTTTATTTCTGCATAAGTGCAATTATAATTATATAAATGGAAAATGTAAGGCAGATTCGTTGTGTTACATCTTTCAAAAGAGAATTTTTCGAAGAAGGAAGGTGTCACGCAAAAAAAAGGTCTAAACATTGTAGACAAGACTGCTACCGCCGCCGACGCATATTGCGCAACGGCGAGAGGGATTACCTCGGATTATAGCCGACTGAGCGCAAACAGGATCTCGACGGCTTGTGTGTTTACAAGACACCAAGCTGTCGATTTAACTCATTCTCCCTCCTTCTATCTCTCTCTCTTCCTGTCCTATCCTCCGTTCGCTATATATAATATACGCCACCTAAACTCTCCCGCCAACTTTCTTCGTTTAGCGTCAAACTGGCTCCGGCAAATCTTATATATCTCCTAGATATATATTTTCGTCTAAATATAAACGTGTCCGCAATCAGAGCACGCTCGATTAGTTACTGAGACTCTTTTCAGCGGGCTATTAAATAATCGAGATATAATTATACATGTTAATATATATATTCTAAATTTCAGCGCGGAAATTCCACGTCAGTCTACTCCCTCGTTCCGGATTTATTATAAAAGCATAACGCATATAATATCCTCTCTTTTGCGCCGACGACGCTCATAACTCTCCGCGAGCTAAAGTCGATTCGAATCGTATCGCGGTCCGATTAACCGCTCGACGTCGTCGATCTTTCGCTTCTCTTATATACATATATTCGTATGAACACTCCTTATGCAACGGAATATCTTCGATCTTCAAGCGGAGTTGATCTCGATCATTTTTTTTTTCTTTTTTTATATTTGCCATACGTCGCGAGAAAACGACGAAAGGAAAATCAAAGAGAGACGCGTATATCTATATAATAATGCGAGACGAGTTTTGCGAACGGCTAATTGAGCTGAAACGAGAGCATTTAGCGTAAGTATAATTTCCGAACGTTAAGCGCAAACTTATATATGTAATATTTTCACAAAATCGTTGTAATATTTTTCGCGAGCGACTATACAATATCTCATCGATTAATTCCCGTCGGCATATAGCCGCAGCTTGCGATCGAGCCTTTGAAAAATCCGTTGCTTTGTCGCGCGGCGCCGCTGCAGTAATAAAAAAAAAAAAAAAAAAATTACCGTCTCAATCCTTCCGACGAAACAAACGCGGCCTCTTCACTCTTGCCTATATAGCCACACACATAGCTGTGCACTACTCGAGAGTTTGCCGCGTTTGATTGCTGCCCGCGACACAACATCAAAGCCGGCGGAGGCGTTGGCGCGCGATTAGGAGTAAGAGAGAGAGAAGAGTGAAAATATAGGTATGTGTGTGTATAGTGTATATATACGTGTTGTACCTATGCGTTTTGTAGATTTTTTTTACACCTCCTCTCTCTCTCTCTCGCTTTGAGGGAAAACTCGCGGCTCATTAATTAGGCTCGAGTGCCGGCGACGACGGCGGTATAGTATGTAGTGAGAGTCGGTGCAAGAAATCTAATTATATATTATGCTGCGTGTGTATATAAGGGAAATGTTATAATATATATGCATCAGAGCTGTAACACTGCGTTGCGGAGATTAGCGAGCTTTTTAGCTGAAGATAAAAAGTATAAATCGTAATTACAATTAACTCTCAAAACACTTTTCTCTCTGATATTTTCGTTGCAGAGCGAAAGAATATATATAATGTTATATATACAGCCGCAGAGAGGCATCGAGTATATACCTACTATATAAAAGTCCTCTCGTCGTCAACTCTCGCCTATACAATTTACAATGAAGAAAGAAAAAAAGAAACGATACACACAGTATATATACTATATACGCCAGACGTCGAGTCGGCATCACCGCGGGGTGTCCTGCACACGCACTTGTGCCCGATTATTCAACTGCAGAGTTCTCTCTCGCGCGCGCTTTCACCATACTCGCGTATATATATAGCCTATAGACGACTAATTACACGCGAGCGCAATATCGGAAGAGACGGAAAAAGGGGTGATTGTCGCGCGAGGGATGATACGCGGGAAGAGGATTATTAAAATGTTCGCAGTATACAGGAGCTTCACACTCTCGCAAGCGCACTTTTACAGCAGTCGGTATGTGTGTATTGTATTATGCGATTATACTCGGAAAACTGAGTGAAAGAAGCTTTTGCAGCTCTTTTGCCATTGGTATAATAAGGTGCAAAACGAGTGTATAATATATTGTGTGAGAGAAAATACAGGCGATGATAAAATTCAACACGTCGACGACGACTGTTTGATATCTAATTCGATTTTGCATTTATAAGAAGAGAGAAAAAAGGAGCTTTCGAGAGAAAAATCAGGAAGTTGACAGAGTAAATCGTACGGATTGGCTGCGCTACGCCTCATCTGATTTCAGTCGATTCGACTTGTTAAGCTGCGCGCAAGCTCTCGTCGAGCTTTTATACACCAGAGGATTCGCTCTCGGATTTCGAGCTCTGCGCAGCTTTTCACTGCGCGCTCTCGCTGTATATATACTCTTTTACTCGCCTTTGAAGTGGTTCTTTTCGTTGCTTTATATATATTCCACCTCCGGTTGGCCTCTTTTTTTTAACGTCTTTTCGCTTGCGAATGATAAATCGAGCTAATAATTTCGCTACTTTGCCTTTGACTGTGTGTATAGCGCGCTCGTTTTATCAGAGGTATTTTTTGTGATTTTACGCTGCTTATTTTTACGCGATTGTCGGAGTGGCTTTTGTACGCATTACGGCTGTTTGAAAATGCTAAAAATTGTTCCGACAGTTATTATTGTGTGAAGACAAAAGGGTTCGATTCAGCCTTTTTACAGAGTTGACGGAGAATAATCGAGTGCTCTAGAGGCTATAATTTTATCCGATATAATTAATCTTTTACTTTCTTAGATAAAAAATTTTTAATATATACGTTTTTAGATTTCAGAAAGTCTAATATGCATCCATACAAGAGCGCATATTAATAAGAGTAGTCATATACAACAGAGTCACGTGGGCAGTTATACTCACCAAGATCCGCCGACGGGCGCCGTTCGCGCGCTCCTCACCTCGCCGTCCAGCGAAGGACCGCGACAGGGGTTCTCGTTAATGTTCCTCGTCTTCGTCGATAATCCGATAAGTAAGATTATACCCGAAAAACCACACTGCACAAAGCCGCGCTCGGCAGCAGTGTCACTCGCGCTTGTGTCTCAAAGTCTCGCTGTATGTATCTACTAAGCTATATATATACAATATTATATGCACTTGTCCCAGAACTGCAACTGTCGCTCTGCGTATGTATGTATATATACGTATATAATTCTACGATTGCACTCTGGTATAACAAAATATAACAGCTCCGCGTGAGATAGTCCAGTAGTAAGTTCACTTGTCCTGCATCGTCACACAAGTATATGACGAGGACGGGGTGCACTCGTGTACGAGCCGCGAAGCAGAACTGTCTGACTCCTGATGAGAAAGAGAGCCGCGTGGCTGTCGTTTCTACGACACATAGACTTGCGCTGCTGCTGCTGCTGCTGTTGAGCACACGCGAGCAGATCGACAGCAGCGACTTGACTAAGGGTTGGCCTGAGACTCGCGCCAGAGCCAGGTCTATATTTCTCTCTCTTTCTCACTCGCCTCGAGAAATAGAGGCGGGTTGGCAAGCGGGGGTAGGCCGGCAGAGTGAGACAGAGCAGTAGTCGTACGGTATTGGACGCTCGAGCGAGCGCGGAGTTGAGAGTGGGGAGAAGCGCGAGCCAATGAGACAGACCAGTTGCCCCACCACTCGCAGGACGGACCGAGCGCTACGCTCCTGTCGACATCGATTCTGAATGGGCGAGATTGCTCAGCCAGGCGGAAGGCACATTGGAGGGCGCCTACGGAGGCGGACGCATGCGCGAAATATATACCTGGGGGATGGTTTTTTATTTTTTTTTGTTTCGTTTTTTGATAGAGCGAGGAGTGGTTTTTTGGGGGTTTGGAGGGATGGAGAGAGAGAGAGGGTACAGAGTTATAAGAGGGATGAAGAGACCAGAGCGTACCACAGAACGCGCTGGACCTTCGTCGAAGATGCATGAGATAATTTTTTTTTTTAGATTCTTGGGCTGGACTTGGATTTTTTATGAGATGCGATGTGATTGAGAATTTTTCTACGACTAAATTACTCGTTGATGCATGTTATAGGTCTTGATTAGAAATGAACATATTGAATATTTATGCTGTTTATATATTTTAGATCATCGTCGCGCAATGAAATTTAAAATATAACTGTTTCTGTTTCACGGCTTTATTCATGTATATAATTTATACTAGAATGAGATAAAAATGTGGATTTACTACTGGGTAAAAATAAGTAAAAGTTTTTTTTTAACTATCGCGAGTATTTAAAGCTTTCACAGCTGCGTCCAATGCGCTGATAAACTAAAAATATACGTCTGCAGCTATTTTTTATAGTTTTCTGCAATAAAAAAAGTATATTCAAGACTAATTGCGTCAGCGAGTGCTATTTTAGCACAATCTATTTATTGTATTATGGATATTTTATGACGAACGCGTTTAATTGCCGTCATAGACGATTATTTATAGAACAGCGATGATTAATTAAGTATTCCCCCTTATATAAAAGTGACACTTTTATAGTCTCCCAGTACAGTTTCATTGTAAATTATTAATTTCAAAGACCAGAATAAAATGAAATTGTCAAAACATCGATTACATCGCACAATCAGACGCGCAAATATTTTCATTCCCACATATTACATATATTTCGTTACATCGAAAACGACCAAAGCAGTTATCAGAGACACTCATACAGAGAGATAGAGAGAGAGAGAGTGAGTCCGGTTGGCGCATACACATACATCATATCCCCTCTGAAAAACAGTCGTCGGCCACAAAAAAAGGAGCATCGCAGCACAGAGAACCGAGCGTGAAAACGCGCCGAGAAGAGTTAAAAGAGGCGGCCCGGCAGCGCGCAAAAATAAGGCGAGAGAGAAAGTTAAGAGGGCGCACAACGAGACAGAAAAACACGAGGGTCGATTTTCGCGACGAGAGAGCGAACGAAAAAAAGAAGAGAAGGAAAAACGTAGAGAGAGAGGGAGCCGTATATACGCGCAGAGGAATTTCGCACTGGGGGCCGAAAGTCGGCCGTTCTCTCTCTCTCTCTCTCTCTCTCGCCTCTCGGATATTAAAATATAATTGGCGTTTGTCCCCTTTGTGCAAAACGGTGTATCTAGTCACGCGTGCGCCCGCCCCGGACTGCGGGTGTTATCCACGCTAGGATGAGCCCGCGCCTGCAGACTCACCCCGCCACCGTTGCCCTCTCTGTATATGGATATGCCTATATACATCGCGTGTACGTATGTACATACTCTCTCTCTCTCTCTCACTCTGCTGTATACAAAGAGGGAGATGTGTACCGAATATTACATCGAACGAGCTTTTATCATATATGCGAGAGTTATATGGAATTATGGAGCGAGGAGGTGTTTGAGAAACTGCGACGCTGGTTATAATATGACGTCGTATGTATAAGCTGTGGAATATTTTTGTTGCAGAGCTGGATGATGTAAAGACACGTGATTGTTGGATGACATTATTGTTTGTGAATAAATGATGAAACAGTATATTGTGAAGTTTTTAAATTCACTGTCCAGATGCAGTTTACTTCTTCAAAACGACGAGCTGGTCGAAAATTTCCGCAGTTTGCAATTGCATCGTCTTCCTTCAAATCTACTACGGTAGCTATGCTCATTGTTCCCCATAAACGTCGCTTTGTCTCTCTTATCGTCGCACCCTTCGACAAGAAACAGTAAGGGCCTTTCACAAGGGGCGCAAGAAATCTGCTTTCTCTAGTTAACTCGTTTAAAAGGCTAAATGATGAAGACACTCTGTATACACAGGATCAAATTACATGAAATTTAGCTGAGGCATTGTTTTCACGATACAAGTCGAGACATCATCGTCATACTATAATTGCTTATAAATCATGGAAAAAACCACATATCAAATAGCACATCGAGTATATATAGATATAGAACTCGAAGTACTAGAGAAGAAAAAGTCCAAGAGCTGGTCGACGTGTTCGCGTGCGGCCAAGAGTAGCTATGTACATCAAGTGCGCCTCTGACCCGCGCGCACAAAATGCTCGTTCGCGCTCGTTGCACACTCGAGAAGTCACTTGTATGCTCACTCGCATTTTTCTTTCGCGCGCGCGCGCGACGCCCGGCTATTAGCTACTGCCTCTCCAGTATGGACTCGATGAACACATGCTCCAACTTTTTTCAGTATAATCATAATGAGATATTCTACGTATCTCTCAAAAAATTGCATCATAAACATTCGCAGAAGCATCTCGAGCACAGGCAAACCAAACGAGCGACTCGTGCTCGTGACAGGAAGGAGCCGCGGGCGTAACGGCTTATATATATATAAGGGGCAAAACAGCATCGGGGAATGTGTATTATCGGCTCCGCATATAAGCACAGAGCTCGATTGTGAAACGGGCTTAAACGGGGGAGATCCACGGCGCTGGAAATAACGCGCTTCGATTTTGCGTTAGCCCAGCTACGCGTGAACCCAGCCAAGGTCAAGTCGCCGTTTCGCTCCCCCAACGCGCTTAGCTCTCTCACTCTGATGTGCTATAAGCGAACGGAGCAGTCGCTTTCTGTGTTATGCTAGCCGACGACGACGACGACGACGAGGTTGCGATATGCTGGCAAGTTGAGGATAAGGGTGGATGATTCGTTGTGCGCGATGTTAAGAGAATAAATCGCGGACTGATGGTAAACTAGGTTCTTGTTAGTATATTAGTTTTGATTTGGTAAGGTTTTAAATTTCCTTTTTTTTAAGTTTAGCTTTTTGATAAAAATCGTTCATCGGTTATTACGCTGGTTCAGTGAAAATAGCTGAGTAGTATGAATTTTCATTAAATGTACTGTACGCATACTGATCGCTATAGATACATATCATGTCGGGCATTCCGTTTTAGCACAATGTAGGCGCGAGTGTAATACACAGCATATATTACAGTTAAACAGACACACGGAGCTATGCGTAAGCGAGTCCTGTAATGCGATACGCAAAATACTTTGTCCTGTTGGGGTTTTATACGCCAGGGGAATGATGAGTACGGGCTATTTTGAAGCGTCGTGCATTATATGCATGATGCTCTCGCGCCGTTAAGCAGATGCGCGTCTAGTATTTAGTATGAATCGTAATAAATTATGCAGCATTTATCGACTATGTATGCGCTGAACGAAGTAATAAAGCTTGATTTATGCGCAGAGATTCAATAAGCTACCACTGGATTATTGATAATGTTCAACTGTTGAGAAAAATGGCGAATGATTGTGAAACTACATCAGCTTCAACATTTTTATTTTCTATAATGAAACGCAAAAAATTTAGAGCATCACTGTAAAAACACATTGTGTGTTATCTATATGACGCAATTTTTTTGAATACATCATTGTGTGACAGCGGTATACGCCTACCAAGTTTGTATGCACAATGTCTACTGACGCGTGTACTACATATATTTATGTACGCATTGGTCTACAAACAAAACTGGTCCTCTCGTTCATTGAGGAAAAATTGATTTACGTTGATGCTAATACAATTTATCGAAGAATTTACGTTTTTTTTCTTTTATTTAACATTGATTTTCAAGAAATTAGCATTCATTGAAAGAACCTACGCGCACTTTTGAGCCTGTTATCAGTAGTGCTGACGTAAAAGCGCTAATAAAACATTAGATTTGAAATTTTCGTCTACGCCGTATCATATAATGAATGCAAGAGTTACTGAACTTTTATCTTTATAGAGTTCGATATCTGAGTCAACGACCCCCTGCTATATAGTTTTACTGCTATATTCGCATTGTAAATTATAGTTCGCTTCGTTAATTTTTCACAAACATAGCTTATATGTAAGTTGAAAATTGATTCATTTCTTATTTGTAAAAGATGGCAATAGATAAGAAATTTGCCATCAATAATAATCTTGAAATTATATTTTTTGATCTACAATTTCACTGTGGCTAAGATACCACATACTTTTAGAATAGACGACACTATGCTGTAAAAGAGGCAGAAGAAAAGATAAATTACAACATGTCAACCGTAGAAAATAAATTAAATATGGCATTTTATTCTCTCGAACAAAGAAACAAAATATATCTCCTTAAAAACATTTCTTTTTTTCAACATGTGACATGCAGAGTCTTCACACTTCATCCCTATATGTTAATGGCCAACATAATGTTTTATAAAAGCCGATACAAAATTTGCAGTCCAAAATAAAGAAAAATTACGACCTATTTCTAAACCATCTGTATATATGCACATACAATAAGACGAGATTTCTATAAACCTATATACAGAGATAAAAGAGTGCCTGTCTTCGACATTGACATAAATATTAATGAGAAGGTTAAAAAGCTGTCCAACTGGCACAGAAACGCCTCCTTTTGTATTATAAGCGCGTAAACAGAACCGGCTTGTATCGACACTATTTTTAAGAAAAGAAAACCTTGCCCTTCCACGATGCCATCACGGACGATTTAACAGATCTCCTCCACTCGAGCGTCTCGTTGTCACGAATTCCTCTGCGCGGAGTCTCGGAATAATTAAAGACATCGCGATACGAAAGTAAAAGTGCGCCGTTACACACATACACACATACACACGTACAAACGGAGAGTAGAGAGGGGAGAGATCGAATTCAAGCGTCACGCAGTCGGCCAACACCTGAGCACACTTATACCTCTTTTCTTCTCGAAGCCTTCGTATTTGTTTATTACGCACGAATTCGCAACGCTATATTGCGCGACATAATCCTTGAGCAGCAGCCGAGCTAAGAAAAACAAATTTGACGCTGCTGATGCTCAAACAAAGCCTGTACTAATTTGCTTAGACACCCTATGTACGAGCGAGCGTCACACGCGCCTTTTATGTTTTGTGATCATTGGATAAATGACGTATAGACTGCTGTGACGGTGTGGTTACACCCGCGCCATTCACGTAAGTAGGGTAATACAATAGATGGAATTTGTAAATATTTAAGATTTTTTTCGCGTGTAGAGTGGAGAGGAAAAAATGGAATGTCTGTTTCCGGTCGCTATACTGTGACGATATTAGTTTGACTTTTTTCTATAGTGTGTAGAACGTCACGGTAATTTATAGTTATCGTGACGTCTTTGAGAAACCAGTGGGTATCTGTATTTAAGCAGCAGGTGAGGGGAAAATCACAGTTGTATACTTTGAAGAGCTACCGAAAGAGCTTTTTCGAAGCTACAATAAAATCTTGTGATTACGAAGGCACGTATGTTAACGCGGGTAAGAATACACTTTTTTAAAGTTTTTTTTTGCAATAATAAAATTTTATTATCTCATTTAAACCTTCGATGAGAAACACTGGTGATGAAATTCACCTTTTCTTTGAATCATGCGCACAGTATTCAATTACTGCATCTTAATATAGATACAATTGAATTTCTTTCTTTCTTTAAATATGATGGTTCAACTGCAACATGATTTATTGCTTACGCGTTATCGGACAAGTCTTGCACTTAATTTACATTCACTTTTTGATGATTTACAATTGTTTTGACATTGGACTTTTTATCGACATATAGTTTTTTTTTCAATCACGTCAAAGCCGACTTAATATTTAATATTACGCTTCGAAAATAGTTTTGCAAGAAATCTCATAAATATTCTTTTTAAGTAGTTTCATCCAAGTTTGGTAAGCCACGAAATTTTCACATTCCAATCCGCTATAAGAAATAAAAATATCAAACTTGCTATCGATCGCGCAGACAATACTTGAAACGAATTATTCTATCATCCACAAGAATAACCGCCGTATAGTATATTTAAAAAAAAAGCGCGCGTATGCGCATAACTCGAATCCTTTGTCTATTCTAGCGTGTCTTCGAACCAATCATTTTAAACGTTATAGCTAGCGTAACAAAATAATTATCAAAAAAAAAGCCAAACAGAACGGGAGAAAATCCTTTGAAGCATATCAGCAATTGAATAAACCCGGTGTATTTTTTTGTCTGCTCATCTCTCTGGCGAGAAAAATGAAGCATGTCAAAGCGGTCAATCCGCCGCAGCTCGGGCAATCCAATCAGCCAAAAAAACCGGGTTCGGAGAGTTCAATCGCTCGGCGGAGCAGATAGAGCTGATCTCTCTCGTATATAGGTATTATAACGCGAGCTCACGGACAGGTGAGAGAGAGAGAGATCCTATATCCTCGCCCACCTACGTATACGATATAGAGAAAAAAAAGCCAAGAGAGAGGGATATAGAAACTATTATACATACGCGTAGTGGAAAGAAAGGAGATAGAGAACATAGAGATCAAACAAATTAACGCACTGCACACAGAGCCGAGTGATATCGCGCTTGTTTATTATTGGGTGGGGACGCGCTAACCACGCCTTTGTTAAGGACGTCCTCCAATGGCGATGCAACTCTCTGTCCCCACGTGGTTAAAGCCACCCCTGAGTGCGATCCTCTCTGTATCTCTCTCCCTCTCTCTCTTTCTCTCTCTAGCTTCCTCTCTGTCTAATGCGGCTATCCGCGAGCTCTGCGCGTTAGGTATATATACTCTATATACACGCGGCTCGCGAAAGAGAGAGACGGAGCTTGTACGAAAGTTTTGCGAGCCTCGACGTGATGCAGTGACGTCAGAGTCGCGGAACCGCGTGTAGTCGGGGAAAACATGCAACAGGCGGTCCCCGCGAGTACCTATACAGCTGCTCACGCTGCCGATTACAGTGTATACCAGCTACACATAATGCTGGTATAAGGGATGTTTAGGAAGAGCATTGGAGTGGAATTGGATTTTATACTTTTTGAGAGTTCAAATTTTTAAATTGCATGAGAGAGGATACGCGGTGAGGAAGTTGTTTCAATTTGTGGAAAGTATTGAGCCTCCGGTAGAAGAATTAGCTGAGTTCTGGTTTGTTTTTCTACCAGGGAATAGGATGGAATCGAATGTTATTGAGATTAATGAGGACTCTTGGAGTCATGTAGTCAAAGTAGATTTGTACAATAAAACGGACAAGGAACTGAGCGAAATGAATATTTCATTAAAATTTAATTTGACTGGTATTTATTAAATCTGATAAGGTAAAATAACAGTAATTTACACTAATGAAAAAGTAAAAGTTTTAGAGTCAAATGGGTAAATTAAGTGAAACTTATGGGTTATGGCTAAACTACAGTTGGTATCTTGATGTTTTATATCTATATTTTAAATGAACTGAAGTAGATTAGACTTTTATCTGTTTTGTTATGTATACATGAATAAATTCATATATTCAGTAATAGGATAACCTAAAAAGGAGCTTGACCACTTGTTTAAAGATTTGTTATTAAATATCTCGTGTAACCTGGTTCTTGCGTAAAAATAGTGGCAATCGTCATGATCACCAAAAGTTTTATAAAACATAAAGAAAACGAACAATTAAGGATCCATCCTTACAAGGTGGAGACTTAATTAAACTTAATTAATTTGACAATAAGTATCCTCTGTTGAACGGCATAAAGTCATAAACTTACAATTCAATAAGTTATACACGTTATGAAGTATAACGCTGTAAATGTAATATTTAAAAAAAAATCTATTTAAAAAAACATTAATTTTCTAATCACAAAACTAATAATGAATCTGTGAATTTAAAGTGATTCTCACGATTAACATGCATTGAATATAAAACTTAAACTAATTTTAAAGTGTAAAAATAAGATTAAAAATGTGTATTTTTTAATAAATATCCTATAAAATAATGTAAATTTTTTTAAAAATTACCTTAATTAAATAGATACTTCCAATATGGTAAGTACCATAGTCGAACGTTTCATCGCCAGGACTATTAAAAATCATGAATTTTTGAGCTTATTTAAAATTTGAATGGGGCTTTATTAGCTTTCAAAGGGTCTTAGAAGCTATACCCGAACTTACTTAGTTCTTTTATAAATTTTATAATGTAATATTTTTTTACAGTTTTTAATATCAAAAATCAAAAATTAAAATCTCGAATAGTCCCCACCCTTAACAATAGAAATACTCAAACACTAAAAAAATGGCGAATAATTACTGATTAAGAGTCTGTCATACAGCCTTACAAACAGTAGACTATCGGAAATAAATTTATCGATAAGTACGTAAAAAAGTCGCGATAATTGATGAGATTTCGTACTTTTGTTCTCATTTCGCTTGTAAATTTACATGTACTTATTTAAATCATACATCTCATATTCGACAAGGACAGTCTTTATCTTTTCGCGGTAGCGAATAAAAAGTCAGCAGATGTACGTTATTCGAGGTGAAAAAAATAAATGATTATATCACTTGTATTTTCTTTCACTTATAATACTTATCGACAATAAATCATTCAAAAAGCCGACACAATAAAACAAAATTTTTTTAAGGTTTCTCGCTACAAGACAATCGTGATTATTGTAATCATCGATCAATATTCATGTACTTTTCAAGAAAGCTGTCAAGAAATATAAGAACATTTTCCGCACGAATAATGAAAGTGTATAATAACTATTTCCCTTGTAAAGTGTATATTTTATATACATTTCAAATTTCCTTTTTGTCTCTATACAACCAACAGCCCTACATACCCTTATTCCATTATTACTATACATCTTTTTTCCACAACTTCGTCTCCAACGAAAAAACTTGGTTCGCAGAGGACACACACGTATACACACGCATCAGAGAGCCGTTAAAAGGCCGCATCGATCGTCCTCCCCCCAACCCTCGCACACACCAACTCTGCAGCTCATGCATACATACATGCAATAATAAAGCGCGTCGCGCCGTTGTAATTCCCGCGCGTTTCCCGAATAATTTATAGCCTGTTCTCTCTCTCTCTCTCTCGCTCGTCCTCGAGTCGCGCGTCAGCATTTAGCGCAACGCGACAGTATATTAGGCGAAATGCGCGCGAGAGGATATCCTCTCTCACGGGCCATTACTGTTGCCACCTTTGACCAGAGCATCAGCAGCGCCGACGGGTATATAGACTATATAGGTTGGTGCTCGCGATGACGATAGGGAGAGAGTAGAATGTGTGTGGCGCGCTGCGTCATCATCGCATGAATTTCGCCGGCGGGCCCGTATATATTCCGAGACGTAATTTACTATATCTCGCGAGCGCTAAATGCCGGGGGCAAATCTCTCTAAAGTAGCCGCTTGTCGCGGGTTCCGCTGTTTTGGCTGGTGTTTTTTTTTGTCTTGGAGAGAGAAAGCGACGAGTCTTATCAGAGGCTGATTTATGCCCTGGAGTAATTAGCATTACTGTGAGCACAATTTTTGTTCTGTCTCTCGTATGAATTTTTTCTTATTCTGTTGAAGTAAAAATAATATACACGAAGATAATAGATCCGTCAGATATAATAGCGGTGTGTGCAGTCGTAGTTGAGCCAAATCCAAGTATAGCCGTAAAACGAAACAGTTTTGGCATAATTCAAATACTGTTTTCGACTAGCCGTTCCCCCACCGCTTGAACTTTCCGGCTCTCTGATAGTCTCCGACTATCGAAAGCAGATGGCGCATAGGCACTTTTTCTATAGGAAATATATTTCCCTCATCACTTTAAACCGCGCACACGCATATATAGCGACGATGTGCCACCTATGCCAAAACTGCCTTGTTGGACAGTTGCTAGCTGCTTGAACCGCTCATGCTATAACTGCCTGAGTCTATTACTTTATTCGTCGTGGTATGACATGGTTTAGTTCTACAAACAATCGTTGGCACGACGTCACGAGACCTACTCAATCAACTGCGCACTTACTGTGGCCAACCTTGGCGTACATGCTACAAGAGATCTGCGATATTATTGTATTGTGATCTCGAAAATACATGGCAAAATCGGGCATAAAAGTCTCCGTCGAATCTTCATCGTCGACATGATACTTTCAACTCTAACATCGCACATACCTTATATATTGGACGACGCGCCGCGAAGCCGCAGAAAGGCGGAAGAGACGATCTGTAAAAAATAAAACGGTCGAGCAGCTCTCTCCTCAAAAAATTCTCCCGAAAAAAAGAGAAGAATCCGCACACACACACACACACTCTATTCGCATAAACGATCTCGGAGCGAGAGTATATATCCAAGCCCCGAGAGTCGATCGGGCGCGTAACATAAAACCCCAACTCGCGAAAAGCCGTAAAGTGTGTGTCCTTCGGCGCATTTAGCGTCCATATAATAATGCACTCGTTCGCCGTGCAACGCGACGAGGAAAAAATTCCCGGAGCGTCCTGGGAGAGTATAGGATGTCTCGATGGGAGAACGTAAATGAGATGCGCGACCGAATCGAGTAGAGTGACATCTTATATGGGGCTGTGTAGGTGTAGGTGTGTGTGTATGTGTGGGTGAGGGGCTGCTTCTCTCCTACGCTGTGTACCAGCAGATGACGACCGCTGGGAAATGGACCACCGTGAAGCGGCTGTGTCGAGAGATCTGCGCAATAACCTAGATATTATGTCGACGTGACGACATCGAGAGATTTTTTATGTGCGGATACTTCTTGATTTCGGCGGCTGCGTGGTGCTTTTTTTTGGAGCAGGTGCAGATGGGATTTCGATATGGCGATGCGCGCGACTCTGTTGTTACTGCATTTTTTGGATTATACCTATATATTCATTTTACTATACAAATTTCTAGCATATTTAAAAGTCAATTGATTTTTGCAGAACTAAGTATACGTACCTATATAATATAATCGATAAAATGAGGGGAAAAAGTTGTTTAAGATTGTATACGCAAATAATAATTTTAAAAACTTTTGTTTTCCTACAAATTTCTAAATATACACTATTAATAAATATTCTTTCCCTGCATCCACATCCGAAGATAAAACTCGAGGAAATAATACTTAATACATCCGAGT
This sequence comes from Cecidostiba fungosa, assembly GCA_900474305.1. Lineage (NCBI taxonomy): Eukaryota > Metazoa > Arthropoda > Insecta > Hymenoptera > Pteromalidae > Cecidostiba > Cecidostiba fungosa. The sequence goes on from UCOJ01000344.1 coordinate 89,248, forward strand.
ACAAGAATCATCAACTGCATTGAAAAATTCAAACATTCAATTCGACACCTACAAATCGCACTTCCACAAAGATTCTTATCCCCATTATTCAGACAGCTCCTCGGAAGAATATAAAAACGCGCACGCAAAGTATATATATACGTAATAAACATAAAGATTCTCCCATAATAGCCCTAATAAACGCCATATTTCACGGCAGTCAGCTCGGCATTATAATACACCCACCGAATTCTCGAGGACCTTCTCGCTTCATAGAAAAAAGCCAATGATTTACAAGCTCGAGAGACGACAATACCGCATACACTACCGGACGAGCCAAAAGGAAATCTATAATAAAGGCGCACCTTCACGCGACGCAAGAGGAAAGAAAAGTCGCAACGAATTTTCCCATGACCCGTAGTCGAATTTCCCGACGAAAGTCGCGCAACAATGACGCCCACTGCGAGTCGCCGTATAAAGGAATATATATATATAACCCAAGCTACTCGAACTGCAACTTGCGTCGAGAGGGTAAACGCGCGCGCGCGGGGGGATTAAAAATCGAGAGCTATATAGCGCAAGGGTATAATCCCGGGGTATTTACTTATTAAGGCCGAGAGAGATTTTTCTTCCTGCCAGAGACGGCGTGACATGAGGAGCCACACAATAGCTGTGTGTGGATATAAGAGGCGACTCCCTTTTTGCACCTTATAACTCCCACTTGAAGGCATTATGTGCAGTATACTGCTTTTTTCTCTCTGTATGATGTATATACGTATACGTTTGCGGTATACCATGTGCGGGTTTTCGTGATGGATTCAGGCGCTACTGTGCGACGGGATATTATTCCACTCGAGGTGTGGGGTATTAACGCCTATATACTGTTGGGATGGGATTAGAGATTCATCGAGAGAGGAGAGAGTATTTTGATCGCTGAGGAGGTTTGCTTTGTGTACACGATTTCTTTGTCGCTTTTGGATATACGACTTTTTATACGCGAAAGAGTGTGAATGTTCTACTCGTTGAGGGAGAAATGTTACAGAAGATGTTTTGTTGCTTGCAATTCAATACTTTTCCATAAACTCTTAAGACATATTTCCTTGAAACAAATCACCTATAATTGTTCAATAAAAAGACACGATTCTGCATTCATCGCATACATCAAGCGTCACACGTGTCACCCTATATCAAACGCATGAAATATTCAATCACAACCTAATTTTCACCACAATATAAAACAGCATCAAACACACGCATACAGCTCAATCACAAGCGCATAACTTCATCGCTCATCCATGGAAAACAAGCTGGATCCGCACCCGCACAAAGTGAGAAGACAAACATCTCACAAAACACAAGCAAAATCACGACACGAGCCGACGGCTGCAGCTCACGCGCGCCAACTCTCTGATGGGAAAACATCGCGATCTATCATCGGAAAATTAAGCGTGTCCGAGTCGCACGCACATGGAGCCATCGATCAGTAGAGCGTGAATCGGCACTTCAGGAGCCCATAAGCGTGACCGAATTCTCGTGCGCGCTTCGACGAGTGTCGCTTACAATGAAATAAACTATCGCTCGATGTGTGCCGACGGCAAATGGGTGCATGCCGAGGTGCAGACTATTAGCTGATGCTGTGTGTACGAGAGGAATATTGATTGCTAAGTGAAATGGATTTTATTCTTCCTGGTTTCCAGGATTTTTTGCTAATAAGTGCAGGGGTTATCGTTCTGGAATTTAGTATTGTTGAATGTTGTTGAGACTTATGTATGTGTGATGTACCAGTCATAGCTTAACTTTATATAGATTAATTGTTTCATATAAACCTTCATGGACATTTCAGCACATCACACATCAAGTAAAACTGAATCTCCGCGCATTGGTAAATCTACGAGACACTGCGAATAATCCATCAAGCCCCTAATTTCGCGCGATCAATCTCATCGGCAAATCTCGGTACCACCAAGCTATATATATAACGAAGAAAAATCGTGCAGGACACCCAAAAAGCGTGTAACAAGCATAACAGGCCAGCGCGCGCGCGCGATCTCTTGTTCCCTTTCCCATATAGGATAAAGCTCGAAACTATATAAGCGTGCAAGGGCTCGTATGAAGTCGTCCCCTTTTCGTGCACTCAGCAGCAGCAGCAGCAGCGGTCCGCGACGAATCGCCACCGAGTATAATATGTATACGACGAGAAAAAGTTGACGTCTCCATCGTATAATATGTCGTACATAGGGAAAGAGTCGACGTGTACAGTCACGCCCACCGAACTTTTCCTATGTGTGTATATATATACGAGAGGGAGATTTATAGCGCGGATAGCTCGTAGCGTCATTTTCCACGCTCGATTCGCGCTCTACGGTGTACACTGTTTTCTCGAACGAGTAGAGCCGCGACGTCGTGTGCGTGAGATAAGAGAGAAGAAAAACGAGGAGAGAGGGTTCGAGAGTTGATAGTGTATATAGCCGAAGGGGGCGAGTAGGGTGACTTTATGGGATGGACATCGGTGTGTGTATATATACAGTGCGTGGCGAATCGATGCAAATTTTCTTGACTTTGTAAGACTGGACACGTTGTGGAGATATTCAGTAGCCTCTGGAGCTGAGAATACTGAATATAGTATTGAAATTATTCTTAGTTTTGCTTGCTTCCTAAGGAAGCTTGCTTTGTAATATATAGTAAATTTTGGTGTCGTTGTAAAAACATGTTGGAAATGTGTTTTATTCAGGTGTTCGTAGCGTAACAACGATTTTCATATTGCAGTGATACATAAGGTTAAAGGAAGTTACCAGAAGCTAGAGCCAAATAATTGGCAGCGTATATATTTATAGTCAATATTGTCTTTGTAATAAAATATATTATAAGAAACGTTCTCAATATAAGCCGTTGGAATTATTCGAAATTACTGTTTTTCTACAGAAAGAAAAAATAAGAATGGTAGCGATGTGCGTGTAATACCAAGCCATAGTAGCCACATAAAACAAAACAGTTTTGGACTGACCTTTTCCCCACCGCTCGAAATTTTAGGCTCTCTATGGTTTTCGAGTGTCGAAGATAGGTGGCGCATCGACACTTTCCTACCACCCTCATCACTATCTGCGCGCAGAATCTATATATAGCAGTGTGCTACCTGTTCCAAAAGTGCCTTGTTAGACCTGCTGTTTGGGCCACTCATGCTATAACTGCAACTGAGTCTGAGTATTCATTCTTTATTTCGGAATGTACTGTAATACTCCTGAAGCATCGCTATGAACTATCGTAAAATAGCAATGCATCGCAACCCACTTCTAAAGGTCTATATACACTCTCATATTATTCAGGAAGAAAGAGTAGCTGCAGTAAAGCTCACGGATCATTAATCGGGCTAAGATGTTCGCGAGCACTATAAATCAACGATAGCACGATTATTAGTTCTTCGGAGCTCATATCCTCTTTTGCACGCTCCCTGAGCACGATTGTTTTCCTGCGCGTGAAACCAAGTGCTGCAGTACCATTTCGAAGATTTGTGTCGTTCTTGACGAAGGTACATTGTCCGAGCAGTCTCATCATATTCGTCTATGCAAATGACAAGACCAACAAAATGAAGTGCGTGTACTATTTATATGCCTAATATATACTTGAAATGCGAAATAAACTAGAATCTTTCATGAAATAAATAAATTCTACAGAGAAATAAGTTCGATAATTGGATAAAAATCGTGAAAGACTCGACGAGTAAGAAGTTCCGGCGAGTATAATAAGGGCGCGGAAAAGTTCATTAAAAACGCGAAATTTTTTAATTAAAACAATCACACAGTCGGCATTCAAACACGAGAGCTCGGGGAGCCAAGCCATCCGTTAATCGCCATCGCTTTCAATATAATCGCGGAAGCTGCGCATCGAACCGCTAAATCTAATAAAAAAGGCGAAAAGGGGGACGAAAGGAGGAAGCGAAATCCTTCCTCTCTCGGACCATCTTTCTTCCTTATACACTTTGCCGGCGTCGCTATGCGCAGCATCCGCGACGTGTGCTGCCTTTACTCGAACGCGTGTGTTATGTATAATATAAGCGTTTTGGAAATGGGATTTCGAGCGCACATCCTTCGGAGGGAGGACCACTTGTGGTTTTTCGAGGTTTTTTAAACGTTTGTTCTTCATTTAATGATACAAAAGAAATATTTGATTAAAATATGACGCATTGAAATTATCGTTGGTTTAAAGAGTATAAAAACAAAAATATAATCTATCATCCGAAATATTACGAATTTTCAGCGTTAACTGATATGACCTTTATGACAAGGAGCGTGATGGATGTTTTTGCACTAACATTGATAAATCGTGTTGTTACAACGCAATTATCATAATATACGAATGATGATAACTGTACCAGAATTGAATTTTTAATGATGTAATGACGTCCATTACCAGGCCGGTAAACAACGATATTACTGTTTGCACGAAGGGGAATTGCTTAATTATTCCAGAAAAACCATAAATTAATGATCAAACAACGTGCGGTTCATCCGTCATTGACGTCAACGAACTTAATGGTTTGTACATCTCATGAAAAAAGAATAATATACGACATCAACGATTAATTTTAAAGCGTTTATTGACACACACGAGACGTACGCCTGACTCTTCGACAGAATAGTCCAATATTAACAATGCATAAGTATACATCACCGAGATACGAATAACAATGTGCTTGAAAAATTAGTCGTCGTCAAACCTCTTACTTCCCAATACCCGCGCAAATAATCCCACTCTCAACGAGTTAAAAAAAAAAATTCTCAACGCCCACCTCTGGCAGCAGCAGCAGCAGCAGCAGCAGCAGCACATGTACCGTGAAAGCACATCCAGAATAAGGCGCGACGCGCCACCCCCGCGTATACATCTATCAGCGCAGCAACGTCGCGTTATCGGGCCATGCAGGCGCGCAACTCGGACGTCGCGCGCTATACACTACTGCTGGTGTCGCCACGTGGGTGGCTGCGGCGAGCTAGAGCCCAGGTAGTCATGACGACCGCAGGCGACCAATCATCCGGAAGTAACGCGCGCCGCGAGATAACTCTGCATCCAATCAGCTTTAAAGGCTGAGGTAGGGGAGCTCACCCCCGCCTGCCGCTGCTGCTGACAACCCTCCCTAACACACTGCGAGACTCTAATACTCGCTCTGCTATGTATATATATATATATAATACTGCGTGCGCGGACCAAATTTTCCAAGATATATGGGGATGTGTTGCGGAAAATGGGAAAGAGGGAGGGGTGATAAGGGAGAGTTGTTGTCGCTGATACGGACGGGCCAAGCGTGTGGCTTGACGTGTAATCTAGCGTTTACTCCCATTGTTGTATAATTGTTAAAACAATGACGAGCGCGTCTAAGTAGTAAAGGTGTCGCGCAGGCCAGGCGAAATCGTCTCAACGTCGGAGCAAAATATTTACGTAAACGTATAAGAAAAGCCACTGCGAAATGACAAAGAAAAAAAATGAAAGGTAGCAGTCACAATAACGATAGAGCGAGAATTGAAGAAGACAGCCGCGGAGGCGGAGGGAAAAACGAGGGCGATAACCACGTGCTTTGTCGTTTTTGTGAACGGGGCCATCCCCGTCACCGCCGCCGTCGTATACTTATTTCGGAACGTCATAAGCGAGGGGTGTCTGTGATTTCTTCCCTCTGGCGCGTCTATTTATTTTCCTTATTTTCCGCACTTTTTTCTCTCCGCGCGTTTTCCCTTCCCTTTTATTTCTCCAACTCTCCTTCTTCTTCTTATTCTTCTTCGCATTGTACACATCTATATATATATACACAGCATATAGCAGTTGTGGAATTTATTAAACTGACGTGTCACGACAGTTTGTGGTTTACGAATTTCCATTTTTGCGTCTTTATGTATCGAAAAATTAAATAACGACGAGCTATACACAGTGTGTCTATATAATAGGTTGGCGAACTCGATTAAACCCAGCGCAACGTCATAATCTCGCTCGCGAGAAGAAAAAAAAGCGTTTCGCAGCGAGTATACCGCCTCTTTACACGCGGATAAAAAAGTCGTAAGAAAAAATGCACTTTTAACGACAGCCGCGCGTAATTCGGCCACTCGACCTCTTAACGGTGCGCCCTTAAGTCCGCGAGATATAAATAAAGCCGACGGTACATATATATATACACACACACATACACCTGTGCGACGACCGATAGCTATTCAGCTCCGCACGTTGCGTTTATGGGCCGGCAACGATAAGCAGCCCCGTAAAGTAAATGGAGAAAGAGTCGATCGAGACTCTCCTCGATGGCCCTGTCGAACGCCGCTTATCGAACTCCTACGGCAACGCACTCGCGCGTCGTTACCGGTATAGTATATATAGGCATGTGTGTGTATACGTGTGGATGTGTTATAAGAGAAGCTGTGCTGCAGTGATGTATGTATGGGAGTTTGCTGTGCTCCGAGAGACTTTTGCTCGGACGGGTTTTTCAATTTTTTATCGCGGCACACGTCGACGAGCCGACTGTGCGCTCGCGGGGTCGTAAATTGTGTGTGGCTTTTTCTCATTTTTTTTTGCTCTCGTCAAATTTTGTGTGTGCATTTTTTTCTTGTGTGCGTGGTTGCGATACATTCGGACGGTTGATAGGATCGAGAAATCTTGTGTAGTAATTGAAGTATGTTTTGAATAATTTACTGTTAACCGTTTTATTGCAGTTTTTATAACTGCACTTTTATTTCTATAAACATCCTTAAATGATGTAATAGATAATAAAGAAAATCACTGCAGGTATAGATTCTGGAAAAATCAAGCCAGCAACAACCGCGATGTCGAGTCTGTCGTTATCGGTTCTCACCCCCGCCTTTTTTTCTCTCTATCTATCTCTGGTCCTCCCACCAGCACACCTCATGCCATCGAGCTTCTCCTCCTCCCATCAGCCGTGTAAACGGCACGGGCAAGCTTTTTCAGCCGCAAAATCCTCGGAACGAACGAACGCGCGCGCATATTTTTCCATTTGCCACGCCTCGAATCGGCACTGATTTTAATATATAAAAGCGCTACGTCGCGCGCATCTCTTTTTCTTCGATTCCTACGACAAATGAATGCCGCAGGTGTATATCTCGAATTTTCATCTCTTTTTTTCGAACGGTAAGTAGATTGAAAAATTCTTATTTGGCCCGCGCATTTTTTTTTTTTTTAAATCCAATATATTAAAACCTTATTCGTCACTGTATATGCCGTAGAGAAAATATTATTATATTTTTAATTATATCAAGCCAACTAATTGCGCACGGCAGCAAAAATCCTTCATCGCCAACAACAACCCTTCCAGCATTTGCGCCAAAAGCAAACAGAACATCGCGAGTAGGGAAGACGAGAAGAGCACACAGAGTCAGCGCGCATCAGAGGAAGAGAAATACGAAAATTCAGTGAGGAGAAAATTAGCTCTCTCTCTCTCTCCCATTGCAGCAACAGGAACAAGGAAGAATCTCTATCTCACCGTCTGACAAAGGCAGAGAGTATATACAACGACGATGTCGAGAGAGAGAGTATGCGCGCTCATCTTCATTACGACACGCGGAGGGAAACATCGTAGCGCATTTCAAGAAAGCAGAGTATTATAGGACCTAACGAGCGCAGCAAAGACAAAGACAAACGTTTAAGAGCGCGACGGCTAAAATATGATCTCGCGAAGGTGTCGCGTATATAGTTTGACTTAGAGACGGGCCGTGTAATTTTCGATGACAAGCGGAAGGTTATATTATCTTGGAAGCGTCAGGTTCTCTCTCTCTCCCTCCTTCATTTATGATACGGCACGTGGAGGAGAGAGAGAGAGAGAGAGAGAGAGAGAGAGAGAGAGAGAGAGGCCGGTGCTGATTGTATTAATTCAAGACTCGCGCACCCTTCTCTCTTTCTCTCGCTTCGATCCTTCCGAGCTGGCAAACGAAGCGTATACTCGCTCGCGCATAATGAAGCGAGACCGTTCGTTTTCGCCTCTGGAACGGACTGCGATGGGTATATATAATATATAGGGACGAGGTTATGCGACTTTTCGCTTGCTCTCTCCTAAATTTAGACACTGCATGCATTATGCGAGGGAGGAGGAGGTGAAGGCAGTTGCGCTGCTGCTGTTACGAAGACGCTCATCCTCGTTTTCTCGCACCTAACAAGGAGGAGATCGGGAGTAGGAGCTCTGGAGCCGGAGACTTGTTCTTACGCAAGAACGCTCGCTTAACGCGAGGTATTCTATATGTATATTATACTCTGCTGATGCACTTTTGCGCGAGACGATGAAATTTCGCTTTTCTTGCTGGCTTTCGTGAGATGTCGTTTTTATTTTCGAGAAATTGGACCGGCATAAGCAGGTGTACAACGAAAGGCAATTTAGCTCGCAGTTTGGTATAGGTGGCATATATCATTACATATGCACTAGGCTCGCAGATTTAGATAAGGGAAATATAGGAAAGCGTCTATAAGTATTATGTGCCAACTATCTTCGCTGGCCGGAGACTAGGCAATGGAGGAAGGGCCAGTCCTAAACTGCTTTGATTTGCTGTGTTTTTTGCGATCTACGCGTATCAATCAAACTTGAATTAAGCTTGAACTCACAATAACAGATTTTAATAAAAAATTTTAATCCAAATTTTCAATTTAAAAGGTCGATCAATCATTTCCTTTCTGTTGTTCATTTCGGAAAATTCCAAAATATCACACCGGCTCTCCAATATCAGACAATAACGGAATACAGATAGTATTGATTTATGTTTTGTGATAAATGTTAATTATATACTGTACAGCTTATCTTGTACAAAGTCTGTAGATACGACAAGTAGGTATACCTACTACGACATTGTTTAAAGAAATCACAATACTCGTATTATTATGCTTCTCAATGATTAGTCCAACGTGTCAACAATATATAAATAAAATTCCCACCCCATACAAGCTCGACCGACAAGAATCTCAGGCCATAGCCAGCGCAACCAGATGAATCCTCGTAAAATCCCAAGCATGTACACACGAAACACTCGATCATCTTTGCAGCAGCGATGCCTCCTACTCCCGCAGCAGCATTAATCTCCGAAAAACAGTTAATCCACGCCCCCGCGGACACGCGTTTAAAAGCTCCTGAACCAGCGAGAGCGCGGAACTTAGTTCCTATACTCTCCTGCTCTTGCGGAGGAAGGAGCGAGCGGTTTAACGATATTTCACGGGCTTTCTCAGCCCCTCTCTCTCTCTTCTGGCTAGCATTACCCGAGCCAGTCTTGCAGAGTCGAGATAAGGCGAGCGCGCGTATACCCCTTCTTCTCCCTCTCTGTATATAGATATATATACTTATAGCTCGACTGCAGAGTTGCTTGGGTGTGGGTATGTAAGGACGAGAAGCCGCGAAGCCAAGCCCTTGGAGGTGGCTCTTGTCGTCGCGGAACTGGAGTCTCTCTCTCTCTCCGAGCAACTAATATCTGCTTATCCGGATTTCGCATCCGCTTCTGCTTTCCAGCTACCGAGAAGACTAGCCATTCGTCTTAGGAAGAGATTGTGTGTGTGTTGTGTGAGAGGAGGTGCGATGCTTCGTTGTGTGCTGAATGTGTTTTGTACTTTTTTTTCTATACGGTCGTATATTATAGGGGTGGCGAAAAATTGATGATTCGGCGATAAGTGATATTAACTGGGTTTGAGTAACGTCCTGCCATTTTTTTGTATAGATTGATTCTTTTCGTAAATTGATATTTTTTACTATGTACGTTAGCAGAAGTTTATAAATAAGAATCATCCATAGAACAATAGTTAAAAACTTACATCATAGTTTAACAATTATGATGTATAATTCTTACGTAAATCGTCAATCGTTTTATCTTATTACGGTCTACGACACGTTGCTATATTCTACACAAAAAATTCCTTTCAAAAAACTGAATAATAATCATCGAGTATTTTCAGTACACGAAGTTTCAGCAAGCAATTAGCGAACGTTTAAGTGCACGTGTTCCGCATGTCATGTACGACTAATCCCCGCACGCACTCTCTCTCTCTCGCCCTGCAGGGTGTCGATTCTTCAACCGTACACTAATCAAGACAATAACGGTTCCGACGCAAAGAGACCTCTATATCTAAGCTGAATCACTGTTGTACGTATTTATCTCAACGCTGCATCCCGATTACACTCCTTCGACACTGATGAACCTTATCAGTGTTAATTATCCACGTTAAGGTTCTAAAATTTTTCAACTATCTCTATGTATAACGTAGAAGAAATAAAATGGCGTTGTATATTCTTCGCAATGGCAATAGACGAGCAAACGCGAGAGCACATATGTGTCATTATTACTTTCCGTATCAGGCGATACCATCCCATGTAGAAGAATTTAATAGGTCATATCGAATAAATCATTATTGCACGAAATAATGGATCCGTAGCTGGAAGTAATTCGCGTCAGTATAATAGTCGTGACGAAAACATACCTATATAATAAACGCGCGCGCCAAGACTTTTGCTCCGTGACTCTTGTGTTATGCTAATTGACTCGACTCTATCAATTTATAGACCAAACACAACAGATCTACTCTGCTTTCACTTATATACACCGATCTCGTTAACGATGTTTAACCAAGAATTGCAAAATCGATCGCAACATCAGAGTTCAAAAATCAAGAACACATGCAATACATAATCTCGATCACGCTTAGTCGAAATTCTCTCCGCAGATCCAGCACATCAGCTCCGTCTGAACAATAATTATCGCGAGCGTCTGTTGCACGGCATCAGACATCCATAGCACGACGACACGACAAGGGGAGAGGCGACGACATCGAGGGTGTATCGGAAGGGCTCGTCGCCGTTAATGAGCGCAGCCACCTTGAACTGGCGGATGAGCGGACAGCCAAGCAGTAGACTGGGAAAGACGGAGAGGAGGAAGAGAGATGGAGAGACGAGAGACAAAGCGATATAGCCTGGCTGCGATGGAATTGTACTTTGTATTATTTAGTAAGTTTGAACGAGTTCTCTTGTGGTATAGGGAGTTTTAAAAAAGGGAATTAAATTCTAGTTATAAACTTTAATGATTATATTTATACATGTAATAGAGTACAAATACCGCAATGACGCGCGATGGGTGCAGTCAATAAACTGTATATAGGTATACGGAGAGAGCTGCTTCACAGTATATTATAATTAAATGAAACTCGTTTATTTATATCCTGAAAGCGTGCAACTACGCTTTCCATGCATGACGTTCACTGCCTATAATTATCCCTTTTCTACATTCACGCAGACGAGAAAAATCAGTCTCATCTCTCACAGTAGGTATATGAGGAATTGCGCAAAAAAGCAGATCTTTTGGAGGCTAAAAATGAGGCAAAAAAATTTGCGGCACGCGCCTGTAGGAAGATTTTTTTCTAGTTCTATATAACACAATTTTCCAACACGCAAACACTGCCTTGAGACATACTTTTCTACGCAAATCAAACTTTTTTATCGGATCCAGAATGACAAGATTTGGTTCAAATAATAGAGGTGCAAACAAAAATTGTCTGCATTTGAAAACAGCGAAAAATCATGAAATCTCGATTGTTTACAAAACCCAGCGACTTTTTCCTTTTTTAAAATCCTTATATATTTTAACCCGAGCGGTCATTTACCATCCAGCACTTAAATTAAAGCTCTATTCTTTTACTTTTATTTCAAAAATTTTACATCAACATTCATTTTTATGCGCATTGATCGATTTTGTTCATAGCTATATACATATATTAATCAATTACGGCTTTTTTGCCTTTTTGATTGCCATATATAGGTATAGTTAATGAAAAAAACGTTTGCTTCATTTTTAGGCCCTAAGATGTGGTTTTTTTCCAGAATTCCTCATATCACCGTCGCAAATATATATAAAAAAAAAAAATTACATAGACAAGAATCTTCCGCAATGACTCAACTCACGTTGTTTCCCTGTAACGTATATATAGTAGTGTGTATATTATAGATACACAGCGGTCGGAAGGGCACGTGGACGAGTCTCTCCCTTCGCGATAAGCGAGGTCCGTCGCGCCTCGCTGATCTGACACGATTACGCTCAGCAGCTCTCCCACGTGTCGCTCTCCTCGTCGTTGGCCTGTCAGACGCGTCTCTCATCTGTAGACTATATACATATACAGGGAAGCTCGATGCATTATGAGTCCTTTGCCGATGCTTTATGCGGAAACTGTTGCATCTGTGTGTCTCGAGTGGCTTTGCTGCTTCTTTTTTTTTTTTGTAACGAGTATATAAGAGTATGTCGTTGTTGTCTGTTTTCTATATTTTACTCGTTGTATAACTTTTGTAATATGCATTTTCTTCGTTTCTTTTTATCATTACGCGTTTACTTCGTACCTGATACTTCCTTTCAATCTCAGTGGCTCAGACTATAAGTATATATACCTCAACTCTATCTAATCCCACAAACATTTCTCTCCCCACATCACCTGAGAGTAAAGCATCTTACTTCCGCAGCTCTCCTCGCTCGTCATCGCGCGCGTCTTCGAATACCTCAGAAGAAAACATGGCCCGTGTGTATATATATACCGCCTCCAGTATATACATAGAGCGTCGAAATTTCCGAACAAGCCTTCACGGACGATTACTCGAGGCGCAGCCGCGATTAGCCGATACTTAAAAGGCTCGGCTTGTCGCGCGCTTGCGCTTGTCGTCGCTAATTTCACGGACGTCTCGCTCGGCTGGACTCGGCCTGTGGATTTCGGCTGCCGATCTGCTCCCCAGGGATTTAACGCCTCGAGTAACTTGCGCAGCTCGGTCTCTCTTTTCCGTTCTTCGCTTAGCTGCTCGCGCATGTGGTATATACTTTTGGCTTGGCTGTCCTTGTGCGCTCGGGATGAGGTACACGATGCGGAGGTTTGTTTCGAAAGGAAGGCGGGCTTGAGGTTTTGACAATGGCTTGGATGATTACCAGTCTCACTGTGTGTGTGTTATATGTTTTGAAAACGTGCGTTACTGTGATGATTTATTGCACAGTGACTCGTTTAATTGTAACGTGTGCTGTTGTTGTTGCGACGACTAATGATCTTTTGTTTTTCGTTATTTTTGTGAGGATATACAGAGGAGGTTAAAATTAATAAGAAATTAATTGGTGCAGGAAATGCGTCAATCGCAATTGAATCGGGTGATGAACATTCGGAGGCTTCTGCACGTGAGTGTGCTGATTTCTCCTGGACGACATCTTAGATTGGATAAGAGGGATCACGATCCATCCCCGCAATGTGTCTGGCATTGGCATATTCTCGAGACAACGGGTTGATCGCAACTGCACGTCAAATACGTAGCTCAGTGAACTTCTGACCTCGTAGGAATAACGGATGAATTGAATTACCGAATGTAGATTGTATACGTATAACATTGATGGTTAAATGAACAAGTGAAGAAAAATCATTTTGATCGACTAGCTGAATTCAGCTCTGCTTATATTAGGATTATTAGAGTTGAAGTATTTTTGAACGGTGGACGAAAGATTATCGAACTCTTCCTGGTATCAGGTTTACTCGATTCTCATTTTTTGTTCGTGACAAATTCAGTAAACGCGACCCTATTATATCTATTCCGACGATCAACAGATTACCACTTCTTCGAATCGGCAGTGGTATATCGATAATAGGAAATAGTATAAAAAGTTAAACTGAAGTGACAGACTTGCTGATTTTGCTATTATCTAATTGTTATTGTGGACTCATACTTGCGTGACTTGCGTCATTGTAACACTTGTACCATGTCACGTTTGGCTTCAGTGGAATCTTTTTGTTTTACAATCCGAACCGCAACTTCAATGTACAAAGTACGAAATTTTCGATTGACGATTATCATACTTCAATATAGAAATAAAGAAAGACTATTTACGTTCAACTTATTCACACAGCACGTGTTCAGAGAGTATACACTCGAAAGTGCAACATTGAAATGAGTTTTTTCTTCCAACCAAAACAAAATTCCCAATCCGCACTAACCCAATTTGCCTACACGCATCGTATCACAGATTACCGTCTTACACGCAAGTCCTATATACCTATATATATCACTGTCAAGCATTCCAGTCCCAAATTAGCCCCACGCGCCCGGAGGCACTCGACGACTTTCCAAAACATACGCTCCTCCATCATATACCACTTTCCATCCCTCTATAGTATATACTGGCAAAAAAAAAGTTTGCGCTACCGGTCTCGTTATATATATAAGTATATAAATACGCTCCGCGTGCCCATCGATCCACGAACGGTCAATCTGAAAGGATTCGCGGAAGAGGAAAGAAATCACCGTACGTTACATCTGCGGCAGAAAACGTCGAAGCTTTATTATTTTTAATGGCACAGGTACATAGAGAAAGAGAGAGAGCGAGAAAAAAGGACGTCCCGCAGTGAGCGCGCGCGATTCGAAAAATCCGCGCCACGCAGTGTTTACACTCGAGATGATGCCTCCTAATGCTAATACGCGCTAATGCCCTCGATACAGTCTCACTCGTCTTTAATGCTCAATCGCAATCCAATGAAAAGTATACGTGAATGCCGAGGCGATTATCAAGTCGAGCGGGCGCCGTCAATGTGTCCGTCGAGGCGTCCGCGGCGACCCGCTGAGCCGAGAGCCAACCGCTCATATAATATACTCTCCTGCATAGAACAGCCAAATGCTGCTGCTGCTGCTGCTGTTGCAGTACGACAGAGCTTCCCTTTGCCGTTGCTTTGCAGCCTCTCTCTCTCTCTCTCTCTCTCCTTTTTTCCATTTCCTCCTCGCGTTTCTCGTATTGCGCCTGTATATATGTGGATATGTGCGCAGCAGTGTGTATATTATGCTCCCCTCTTCCGAGTGATGCATTGTGTGTCGTTCTTCTCTGGATGGGTGCGAGCCTTGACCCTTGGTTTTCGATGTGTGTTTTCTTCTCGGGGTTTGCTTTAATGAGAGAATTACGTGAGATTCTTTTTTCTCACAACGCGTGTGTCGCGCGCAGGAGATGATGACGGCTGACGCGTGCGTCGAGACTTACATACATTTGACAGAGACGGTCAACGACGCGGGAATGAATAATCGATGGGAGAGATTTTGGAATCCTGTCTTCACTCCATTATTCAGTGCAGCTTTTTTATGATTATCTCTAATGGAATTTCTATACTAATTAAATTTTTCAATTCCCGGGGGAAAAGAAATGAAAGAAGCTATTAATATAGAGGCCAGCGAGAAATCAGCGCAATAACGCAATTTACAGAATATAACCTCCATTATACGAAATCAATTATTTCTCCTGTAAAGCGATTTTCCGAGCAAGCCCCGTCACGAATTTGCCAGTAAATTGATTGATAAACAAACGAATCGCGTTAAATCGAATCAGTATAGAGCCAAAGCGAGGAAAACATTCAATTCCGTAGAGCCGCTGCGAAAGCCGCGCTCGAATAATTATTCCCGCCACACCGAGAGAGAGAGAGGCAAAACTATAACCAATCGCGAATGGAAAGTCCCTCTAAAAATTACCTTTCGCTCGGTCTACCCGACAAAGCGAGCTGATTGAAACCTCTCTGCCCCGAAAAAAAAGCAGAAACAAAGCAAAATGAAACACGTCAGAGATCGAAACGCAACAGCAGAGTAGTCGTGTCAGTATGTATATACGTGGCCGCAGGGAGATTTGGTCCTTTTTTTCGATGCATAAAATGAAAACAAAAAATCGAATTCTGGCATTGACGCGCTTTGGAATCGGTCGAACGCTAGAGAAAGAGAGAAAAATATACACCCCGCGGGGTGACTTCTTTCCCGACGAGCGGCTTCGTGTTTGCCGACACGCTTTGCGTTCATTGCGTTCTGAAGGATCGTTGCGGAGTCAGTGAGTCGCTCGTCGTCGTCGGTACAGCCTCTTCTCGGTGCACGCGGCTCACCTCGTTTCAACGCTCATTCTGTGCAGCTGTGCTATTACTATGTGTGGAGAGGTTTGACTTTGTTTTGGGGAAAAGCGGTGGTGGCGGGTCATTTTGGCACTGACTTCATACTTGGACGTGTACGATGCAAATGACGTTCTTGGAATATAGGCTGTGAGAGTTTTCTATGCTCAGCTCTGATAAGCTTTACGTGTATCATGAAACATTGAATTACGCCTAACGAGAGATGAAAAAAGACACGTTAAACTAATAATCATTAGTGTCCAGATTATATCCTACTGCTCGAAGCGACGTTTTAAAGCGTCAACATATTATGCAGTGCACCGACGTGTCGAGGGATATATCCAAAAGGAAAGAACAACACAGTGCCCAGCTCCCGGAATAATTTAATGACTTAACCCTTCTTTTAACACCTTCTTCTCTCTCTCTCTCTTCCTCTCTTTCTCTCTGTACTCTTCCTTATTCCGGCTTCACTTCTCACCGCAGGATATATATATACTGCGCACAGTTCGGAGCTGAATGCTTGACAATTAAGCACGCGCGCGAGACATGAAAGGCGACCGCCAAGTGCCGCCGCTGTGGCGACTACTTGCCGGCTTCCCCTCGTCTCTCTTCCTCTTCGTTTTTTCGCGTCTTCTTTTTCTTTTTACTTTATGTAACACTCGGTATACACGCGCTGAAATGATTATCTCATCTGATCTTTACCAGCTATACACCATTATATATTTCTGACGTATTTTACTGATGTGCTTCGTAAATTCAATTATAGACAGAATTACTGTTGCGAAAAATGATAGAAGATTAGTTTCGAAGAATATATTATACAGCTCTGTGATTATTCGCTCGAAATGCGAACAGAAACAATTTTCGTTTGGACTTTTAAGCGAGACATTATGAATTTTGTAGCATAACGAATTCTTCATGCCTACCCGCTAAAAAGCTCTCGGACTTTTCGCGCGTCAACTTGGGCTACATACGATTATATAATATGCGTTACATCGAAAAAGCCGCCTCTCGAGCGCGCGAGAAAAAGGATCAACGCATTAGGACGTTCGAGAGGATCGCAATGAGCAGAGGAAAAAAGGCTCGCGCGCAGAAAGAGAAGTACCCGTGGAAAGAGAGAGAGAGAGAAAAAAAAAGAATGTTTGTACATGGTATTTTAGCGCTGTATGTGCAGCGTAGCGTGGGTAAGCGCGACATAAGCATTTTAAGCGTTTTTAGCGCGCATCACTGAATCCCGACGTGTGTGCGCGTAATTCGCGAAACGTTAGCTACAGAGAAAGCAAGAGAGAGAGAGAGAGAGAGAGAGAGAGAGAGAGAGAGAGAGAGAGACGACAACGACGGGCAGCTATTGCATTCGCGTGTTTGCGCATACTTGTCGCACTGTAAACGCAAGCGCGCGCGTCCGCATTGATGCGCTCGTCGTCGTCGTCGTCGCGCCAAAGCCTTTGAAACGACAGCCGGCATTGCACGCGGGAGTTGGAAAAAAATGTGCATGCGCAGAAGCGCATGAGGGATGCGATCATAATGATATGTTTACCGTATACGTGTGTATGTAAAAAAAGAAATAAGGAACGAGATATAATGGAAATAGGATATGACGCACAAAGAGTTGTTGCGTTAGAGACACGCGGAAGGAGAGATGTGAGAGCGCGACGAAATATTAATTCACAGATATTAAAATAATAACGCGTTGTATTTTTGCTGATGTTGAATTTTTGGTGGGAAATGAAATTCGACAGAGAGATGTTTGTTAGCTGCAGAAGGTATGTTTTTATTCGAGTAGTATATTTTACATGTTTATAAATGTATAGATTGCTTATGATGTAACGTGTCGTACGTTGTACATGTTATCATGTAAAGTATAATAGACACTCAAAGTTGCGTTCCTGCTCACATAAAATCATTATTTTTCAATAATTTTGCTGTAATTTTTCGAATTGCACAATCTAGCTTTATTAACATTTAGATATGTAATTACACACGTAATAACCACTATTTGCTTTTAGCGTCTCATTCTTCGTACAAATAGATCCGTGTGTCATCAGGTGAATGACTAATAAACACGTCTACACATCCTCCATTACAGCTTTATTCTTCAGGAAGCAGACTATGAGTTTCGAAGCAGTTTCGCAGTGGTCCTTTCCAACTAAAATAAAAGAGAATGTATTATTTTCTCAGTGAAATAGTTTATAACATAAACATAAACAATTTTACTTTTACCTTCATTTTTGCAGTTTTCGATAGCTTTATTTAGGGTCTCTGCGGGAAAATTATCAGACATCAAAGCACGGACTGTATCTTCTTCAAATGTACCTTCTTCAGACATCTGAAATAATTTATAAATAAAAAATAACATTAATAAAAGTATAAATAATGCACATATTTGCGTGTAACAGCGTGTATTCTATTCAAATCTAAACTTACGAATCCAATTTTCTTAAACATGCAGGCCGAAAAACAATTTACTTTTTCGTGATTAATAATTTCTCCAGTCGCCTTATATTTTTCGAAAGCTAGAACATATATATGTAAATAAAAAATCGTCGATATGTAGGTATTAATCTAGTTTTTTTTTTGTTAATATATTACCTTCCTTCTTGAATTTGTCCAACGTAACTAAAACAAAATTAATTTAAAATTATATTCTTCTGTATAAAGAGGTGTAAATATTAATGCATAAGTTTTAAATTTATCCTGATTACCTGAATCAACTTCTGTTTCCTTAAAACATTCGTCTTTATAAGGTTGCAGCATCTTCTTTTGGTCTTCGGTCAACTGCGCCTAAGAAGAATTAAATTTTAAATTCAACGTTTTATTTCCCCTCTTAGAATATAATAATTGACTGCTTTTCAATAAATGTTTAATAACAAATAATTTACTTTTTAATATACATTTTTAATTATATCGTTCGTCAATAATGAAAAATTTGTCAACTACTATTATTCTACTATTAGCAACATTGATTTGTTTGATCAATTCAGTCGATTACAAGAAAATGTTTAATAAGCTTACCTTGCTTCCTGCAAAAATGCTGCAGATTGTCATAACACAAATCACTATGGCTGGCTTCATGTTTGTTGACTAAAAAAACGAATATTCAAAACGAAGTTGCTGCTTCCACTGCAGTATAAACACAATCCATTCATCGAATGGCCTAGCCTTTATATACTTGAAAAAGATTCAAGTTTCATACAATGTCGACAGAACATAAAGTAGTGGGGAATCGCGTAAGGCTATCATTATTACATTCGAACGAAATGAAGGTAATTACAAAGAATGAATCCAGTTCTCATAAAGTATTTTATCGTCATACGCGTCTTTGTCAAAATTTAGATTAATTATATATTTGACTTAAAATTATGGAAATAAAAATCTAACGCTACTAATCATACAAGCGCTATAAAAGTTTTACCAGTAATTTTCACTGTAAATACATTCTTTAGTAAATTTCAAAATGATAATAATAAGTATATAGAGGAAGTAAAAAGCGAAGCGAATGGTGTTGGAAGCTGATGGCTGGCAGACTGTCGGAGTGTAGTTGGTTTATTTTTTACCAGGGGTGCGAGATCCACTTTTGCAAGTACGTTTATTTTTAAAGAGATAAAAGTATGACAAAACAGAACAAAACTTTTCTAAGTATAATGTATATAATGTCGTTTGAAAATTATTTAATAGCTCTATAACAATGCTGTAAAAAAGATAACATCTTTCCAAATTTAGTATAAATTCAGCTACTGCATAAAGATTCGTAAAATTGTACTCGAAACCTCACAATGTTCGCTTTTGCTACAGTGCTACTAGCCACCAGTGTGTTATCAGTAAACGTAAGTGCAAATAAAATCATACTAAATAAAAGAATTAAGGTAAGGACTTTATCGGCCGAGTGAATGTGCAATGCAACTCAAAGGTCAGCAAGTACGAGGTCAAAAATAAGCCCTCTCTCCCTTGTTTCCTAACATATTTTTTGTAAAATATATACGGATTTTTGGGTTCTTATGCGTATGAAAGAGAAATCTTGACCAGTTTTCTCAGTTGGCGATTATCCGTTGATGGTTTTCTTACTCAACGACCGAAAAGCGCTCGCTTTAAACCTGCGAAGCAGGTATAGAAAATGCAAAAATAGTGCATATATTATATGTTATAATACACAAAAAAGTGTAATAAATATATATTGTATACTTTTTCTGGTAAACAGGCTGGAGAGGTAAACTTTACTCCTAAAGACAAAGAAATAACAGAAAAATGCTCCAAAGATATTGGTATTACTTTTGAGACTGCAGTGGCTACTGTGAAAAATGGATTGAAAGATGTAGACGAAAAATTCAAATGCTATGTAGCTTGCATTTTTAAAGAAAAGCAGATGGTGAGTTTATTAAAATAATACATATATCTATCGATTCAGAACCTTTATATTTTTCATTCCAAGTTCAAGGATGGATCGATCGACATTGCAAATGCAATCAAAGATTTACCTGGGGAAATTGTAGGTGATGCAAGAGATCTTAGGATCAAGGCAATCGAAAAATGCGCCCAAAAAAGTGAGATAGTTGTTGAATATATAAATATTCGTTTATAAACATTAATTTTAGAAGAGGGTAAGATTTTAAATATTCTTTTTTGTTTTTTAGAGGAAGCCAATGAATGTGATACTGTTTTCAATTATGTACTATGTTATATGCATGTTATTGATTGATAAAGAAAATAAAAATCTCATAAAATTTAGTATATTTGTATTCTTTTAACAAAATATTTAATCGCTATTTGTGTGATTTTAAATGCATTATGTAAGGATATAAAATGCTGTTGTTATGAGTAAAAATATGATTCGAATGTATTAACTCAGTTCTATATTGCACTTAAAAAAAGTGCTTGGTCATATATAAAATAAACCTTTTCATTATATCTTCATTACGTATTTTCTCCCAACTGGACCCAATAGTCCTTTTGGTATAATTAAATCATAAATGTATGAAATAGATAGTTTTCAAAAGATTTAAAAGTAAAAAAATATTTCAATCGTATGTTTATTGTAGAATAAACTTTAAAAAATACTGCCTCTTTTCGTCAAACAAATTCCTCAAAAATTTTAAGATTTTGAAATTTATTTGCAGCTTATTATTTATTTAATTGCTGTCTTTTCCTAAACGTATTATTTGGTTGTGAAAGATGTCAAAACTATAGTACTCGGGAAAACAAATGTCCTTCAAATCCTTTCCGCGGTTTCCAAATGACGGCTTACTCATCAAAATGTCAGCCTTTAAAATATAATACGCTCTACAGTATACAGCTCTTATAACGCCGTTTGTTGTCAATGGGAAGTCATTAGGGTTACGCAATTTGATTTTTTTTTCAAGCATTTTTTCCTCGTGTGGAAATTACGCCAATTTGTTCTTTTTTTTATCTACAATGTTAGTTCGTTATTAGCAACAATGTAGAATAGAATATTTATCCACTTAAAAATTTTCCAAAGCTTAAATTAATAAACATTTACACGGAATTATAGATAATTGTCAATACAAATACAGATTTTCAGGATACCTTTATCCAATTACACGCTCTCAAACTGTGACAAACGAACTCGACAGTCCCAACTCATCGTTGTTCAAAACGATCGATTCCCTCTGTAATCGTCTACCCAAACTCGCACACTATACTGAAGCTAATCATCATCCGTCGTGCACAAAAACGTTTTCACATCGTTGCAATCATTGAAACCAACGATCGCTCGTGCTAAAAGTCTCATTTTAACGAAGCGTTCACTATTAGCGTATATACGTGCACGCGAACAAGAGCCAAAACAATTCCATTCAACAAACTCGTCCCCGAGGCTCACTCTCGTTACTTAATAAACGAACCTGATGAATATCCGTCTCGCATTCTTGCAGCGTGTATAAATAAGGGTCCCAATTTTTCCGTGCACACCAATGCCCTCACAGTCCCACTGCCATCGCAGCGAACGAGTTCCAGCCGATATATACAAGTTTTACCCAGGATTGGGTGGCCATGTCGATAAGATCGGCAAGTCAAGCGGAATTAACGGCGCCGAGCGGTCAGAGAAGGCGGCAAAATAGTCCTCGGATGCATAGGTGCACACATACACACACATACACGAGGAACTACATAGCTGGGCCGAACAAAACGACGAAGCGTGGCGGGGGGTGTCTTGGGCGAAATTCGCGCGCTGCCCCCCTGCGGCTCGCGCAGAACCGAGTCTGTAATTTGAAATCTTCTCAGGGATGCGATTCATTATTACACGCGCAGAAAGCAAAAGAGGGAGGGAAAAGAGGGACAAGGTGAGCGCGTGCACGGCCGCAGCGCCTCCCCCCGTCATTTATCGGCCGACAATGCCCGCAAACTCCGGAGAAATTCACCCTACAATCAGCCGCTTCGAGAAGTCAGGCGTTCTCATACTACAGCGGGAAAGAGAGGGACGCGACAATGCCCGGAGGGCGTAACGTGTGCGTGCATACACGTTGTGTTGTATATGTGTATCGAGAAGCCTGTGTACTATAAAGCTTGTGCGCGCACCTTGTGCCTCGCGAGATAAAGTCAATTTCGGGGGATAATCACCTTTCGCTTTCTTCGCAGGGGGGGTTGGCTGGTCTTTAGGGGGTTGGGAAGGGTTTTTTTTTTTTTTTTTTTGCTGTTTGACTTTGTTTTGGCCTTTGTGCGCGCTGCAGTCGATGAAGGAATCGGCCAAGACTTTTCTTTTGACTTTGCAGCGTGGTCACTTGAGTGGAAAGTCATCGCTCGTTGTTTTGTCGATGAACTGGTTTTGCTGTTTTTTTTTTTTGCGTGCGCACTCTGGTTAATAGCCTGGGAGTTTGATTTAATAAAGAGGAGGTGGTGTATACACTGGTAAATAATGGAGTGTTATGGGAATTTTCGAGTTCGCCGTCGGATTGCCTTGATCGTGGCGAGTCTTTGTTTCTTCAGAAGCGAATATATATATAATCTGGTATTGGGATGAATCGCACACGTTTGAATCTGATGCCACTGGATTAGAAGAAAAATATTGACAATCGTACGATGGAGACAGAGTGCGGTTCGTATCGTCATGGGAATTTTCTTAATCAGGCGTAATTTGAAGAAACACCTGGTAAAGCAGGCACGACAAGTTTGGTCGCAGTATATACAGTCTACGACGACCCTGACGAAGTGCGCTGCAGGCGGACTCTTAATGGTCTCCACCTTTGGCGGGGTATACTAACGATCAGTCAGCACTGAAAGTATGGGATTACGATTCGTAATAAGATATTTAAGAAAACTGATTCATGTCAACCGTTTTTTTAGACATTGTTGAAAATTGCAATTTACAGACGCCATTGGCTAAGTTATATAATTTTGAAAATTTTGCTAATCGTCACATTTGCGCATGTGTCTCATCATTTAATTTGCAAAGTTAATTCAATGTTTGCTAATAGCTGGTATTTGAGTCGCTTCAAAGGTAATACAAAGTTGTTCACCTAAAAGACCCCATAGAAACTGCAATTACCCTGAAGGCATTCCATGCTGGGTTAGCGCCTGCCATTAGCAGCGTTTAGCAGAACTGCAATGCGAAGCAAATGTATGCCAGACTATATAATACATTCGTATTATTGAACTTAACAGTTCTAAAACAGGTTCATAAGGAGTAATTGTGCAATTAGATGTTTGTTAAATGCAATGAAGTTGAGCCTAAAATTATCAGAATTTCGATTTAAAAATAGTAACCTCTTAAGTTCATCCTTATTATCTTGGTAAAAATTATCCAGACCAAAACGCTATATATTTCAATAAACCATTTCATTAAAGGCCACCCCACAGTGCCTTCCCACGAAAACATTCCAAAAGAAACTACCCCCAAAAAACCGTTAGAGGCCGAACTCGCGTTATCGGTTCGTATCGGTATCACACTGCGGTATGGTTGTACCTCGCACGAAGCTATTTCTATACTGTATACTACCCCCGTTTTCAGCACACAAAACGCAGGACTCGCTGTATATACGATAGGGCGACGTGTATTACATATGTGTGTGCTATCGGCTGGCGTATCTCGACGCGGTGTAGGCAATATGCCTCTCGACGCTGCCTTTTGCGTGATACGATTTTCCCGTGTAATAGGGGCAAGCGATCGATTTAAACAAAAGTTCAAAGGAGATTTATTGCGTGTAATAGCGTCGGCACCATGGTGCTAGGGCGGTTCTCTTTTGGAGATTCTTTGCAGATGATGGATGAAGTTCACAGTTCGGCGTGAGAATCTTTCTGCGTGACACTTGTTTTCGTCGATTGGTTTATTTAAACAAGTGGTTGTATTATGTGAGGTATTTAGTAAGATGTTTTTTTTATGAATGTACGCATAGACGCGCATCGTTCTCGTGCAAACGAAATTATCTGAAGTTGAAATAACAGGGCTATTAATAGATTTTCCTCTATATAGTTTGAGTTAATGATCGACTAGATAAAGAATATTTTTCTGTAAAAGACACAGTACCTGCGTGTATACTCAACACTCAATGAATTATTAGAAAATCTATTTTTTATTATCTCGGAAACTTACATGCTCCGATGATGTGAATCATGAAGTGTTTACAGAGTATTATCACGCACAGAAAAAACAGTTGACGACGCGAACAAAAAAAAATTAGTTTTAAGCCTCGAACGATCTTCGCACTAAATCCCAGATGTAAAAGCTCGATAAGACACAGAGCATCAGCTAAAGTCGAGGGAGGAACAAATTTAGAGCGCTACGAGCCCTTTCAGCCCCAGTCTCTCGATAAGGAGGCTCTTAAAGTCCTTTAAAAGGCAATATATCCAAAGCGCTCGCGAGAAAGAAAAGAATCGACTGCGGGAGGCTATGGGGGGGGGGGGCGAACGTTAATACATCCCGTCAGCACGTGTCCTCCCTTATCGAAAGATCTTAAACACTTGGGGATGGCTCGTCGGCGGCGCGTGACCTGACGGAAAGCTGCTCCGGGCTGACCTTCGCTACTTGAATTTCAGCCGAGTGGTAACGAGAGACGCCGGATTCTTGCCGATGTGCGTCATTAATTATTCATGATTTTTATTATGATCGTCAGGAAGTTTTGGATGGTTATTTTTGAGTCGGTATGCGGAATTATATCGCGAAGCAACAGTCTTTCGATTTCTTTAAAGCTGGGATTTGAAACGTAATCTTGTAGATCCTACGTATACAAAATTTTTTACAAATTAAGATGTATGAATCACGCAGTGTCCAAAAAAAACCAAGCAACTGTTCATGAATACTAAACAAATTCCCCATTCAAATCCATTCTGTGCATAATCACTTTTCCTTCCCTCGAAGATCGTTCACCCCCTCAGAAGAATAAAAAAATTCCCGAGAAAAAAATCAAAACACAGTACAATCAAGCGGACTCAATATACGGAAGCCCATATAGCGTCAGCTCGACTACCTAATCTTCCGGCTGCTCTCGTCAGCAAAGGGCATATCGCATCGGCAAAACAAGCGAGGGAGATATAGTCGGCTTCTCGGCGCTATATGGGCTTGTCAAAGCACAGACAGGATGACATCTCCATTATATCGCATCCGCGCGAGGCATAAAGCCCGAGAGTACGTATACATATATATACGTACACGTGGGAGAGTCCAGGGTATAGCGCATCGGGAATAGAGTAGCCGAGAGCGCGTGCCACCGAGATAACGGATCTTTGCGAGCTCTGATAATTCCCTCGGCTGTCGACGCGCAGTGGCTGATCTCTCCCTCGGAAGGACGAGAGCTGCGCATATGGGACCCCACAGGGCAGCAGCACCTCCTCGTTGAATTCCTGTGACCGGGGTCGGATTCGAGATCTCGGATGGAGATTGTTGAATCGAAAGTTTTTAATGACTCTTTATAGCTGTGTGAGAGAGAGAGAGCAAGAGGCGCAAGTGTGACGTATGCGATTTGCTTTTGTTATTATGGAAGAGCGGATGTGAATGGAGCTGTTTGCTTTTGGACGATGATGTACCTATAGTCTGTTTTGATGATTCTTGTCCGCAAGTTGTTCAATTCATGACACGCGACATGTAATTTCGATCTATTAGAATAAAGATGAATTATTCCAGTGTGTTTTATTCAAATTCATCAAAGAAACGAGAAAAACATTTTACACGTGTGTCCATGTATAGTATACAAATATAATAAACACCTGCTTCGTCTAAAAATTAAACTCGCATTAAAATTCATTCTCCATGACGTAAGTTCCACACTGGATAACCTGCACACAATGCAGTCTCTTCAATACAAATTTCGAATACAATTCCATTTCCCGATTTTTTGTCAGCACCGCAGACGCTTGACTCTCAGGACGCTTCATCGCACAGGCTTTCAGTGTACCTATATATATATATATATATACCTTTCGACATCGCCGTGTCGCGGCTTTCAATGCCCGCTGTTGACCCAATCACGTAAAAGCCGCAGGACGAGGCTGAATCTCGAGAAAATCGACAGGTAGCCCCTCGAGAGGCACACACGCACACATATACTCTCTGGGCGCTATTCTCAGCCAAAAATCTCTCGAGTGCGTGTATATATGAAAGCCCATTCATGCGAATTCGAGCGGCGAACGAGTGCGCATACACGCGGGGAGAGAGAATGGACTGTGTGAGGGGTAGTCTCTCTCTCTTTCTCTCTTCGGCTTCCGGTCACCGGCTCTGTTAGTACAGCGTGTATACGAGAGGAGACGTGATTTCGTTATATGCACTTTCCGGGGAATTGGATTAAGGGCTTCGTTAAGGTTGCATTAGGCAGGCGTTAACGCGTTAAAGCGATGACCCTCGTATGTGTGTGTGTACTGTATACGTGGAGAATTACGCTAGTGAGGGTTGTGGCTTTGGTGGTGAGGATCACGGATGGTTACCATTGAACATATACTCGTGGGAGACGCGTTTATACGATTATATACTTGATCGTCCTGTGGTCGCCTTATTGCTGAATCAAATGCGTAATGGTTTTCAACTCTTGACTCTTGAGAGCGAGATGTTTTTCGCGTAATTTCATCCTTTTCACTCTGTTTTATATAAATCGTCATGAATTAATAATTAAAGTGTACTCTAGTTTTTACTCCTTTCGAAACCACTTCAATGTATATAATATTACGTTCGTTTCACACTGTTCTCGCAAACTTTAACACTTTCGAGACTACCCCAGTATAGGCTCGTATTGAGAAGTGCAAAATTCAAAATACTTCAGGTTACAACGAGAAAATAGAAAGGAACTTGGACTTGGTCGGTTTCCGCAAGAATTCATTGTCGTGGACGCGACAATGCCGTGTCCGACGACAATGAAGCAGCACGAGTTCTTCGACTGCCAGAGAATGGAAAATGTAATTGTAGCACAAAATTTTCGAGAGAGAAAGATTCTTTCTTTTTCTTGCAATTGGCAAAAAAAAGAGAGGTGCATGCCAAATGTGTTTATGGGTAGTAGGGCTGCATGGACATCGCTTACGTGTCTGTAACAAACTTTTGACTGTATTTCTGTGTGCGTTTCCTTCTATACTCATTTTTAAATGAATTGCAAATTTTATGTACAAAAAAATAATTCATTGGCACGTAGGTTTCTCCATGTTAATTTATCGTTCCTACAGGGTATAATATGTTGTTCAAATATAAAATAAGTTATTGCATTTTATATATTTTTTAAAAGATTAACTTCTTTCCCGAGTATGTTTTGATTTTCCTTTGCATATTCAATTTCACCCCATTACAATGTTACATGCATCAATCCTGTCTTTAAATTATAAAATCAAATTATTGAATAAATCTATAGTTCACACTTGAAAACAAATGAGTTTAACCTCAATAGGTAATATTAAATTGTAAGCAAAAATAATACAATTTATAAAAATCATTATAAAATAAAAACAATAATTTGAAAATCTTAAATTTTTATTTATTTATTTTTTTGAGAAAATAAGAAAAACTCTAGCCTTTGTTGATTTACGTATACCTATCAATATCTTCCCACCATATATGGGTTTTTCTTTGAAGGATCCAGTATATAACAAATAAATGAATAAAAACTTCAACGCGTCGAATCCTTCCATGAACATAGTTCTCCCAAGATAGAATATCAACCATAATCGATCGCAAAAAAGTCCTCGAAAGAACATCCCGATCAATCCCCCAATCCTCCTTTAGTATATAAGCTCGCCATAGGGGCTGCGAAAAGATGCTGCGAGATACCGACAGCCCGCGGGGGTCGGGCCTTAATTATAAAGCTTATGAATAATAATTGTCGTGTAGTTGGAGCAACATTGTGTCCGCATGTTTTGCCGCTACGCCCCTGGCAGTGTCGAGCGCTCCGGGTATCCTTTTATCCCCTTTCCTCGCGTGCTCACGTGGGACTTGTGTGTATATTATATATATATATATGCAGTGCACGACTTGGGCCTTATTAGGCGCCGCCTGCGTTGTCGATCTGGTTTTTGGCTTTTCTTGTATATATATATATATACCTTGCGTATATTATCGACGACTTCAGGTGGCGACGTGGCATTGACGATCGACCTGCTGCTTTTTATCGCGTGAGAAAAATCGAAATTTAGCGATTTAATGCAGCGTATGCGGGGTGTCCTTTGTGTTTTTTTTTTTCAGAATGTGACTGTGGACGAATGTTAATTGATTTTTTTGCATATCACGTACAATTAATCAATTGTTAAGCACAAATTAAACTTTTTCGAATAGCCATCATAACATTTTTGTTTTACTACCTAAAGTGTTCAAAATTTTTACACTATATTTGGCATCAAAACATCAATATTTTATCAAATTTCATGCTATTTGTTTGCTAAACCTCTTTTTAATTGTCAAAATAAATAAAATGTTTGGTTGTAAATATCACAACTAACTTGACTGTAAATTTCACGGTAAACCAAATAAAATTTAGACGCTTGGAACATTTTCTACGCAAATTTTGAGAAGTGACACAACAAAAAAAAAATACGTGACCGTTTTTTGGTGCATAGAAACTTAAAGAGTCAATTTCTGCAATAAACCAATTAAAAAATCTATTTTTTACTCAAATTGAAGCATAAATTTACATGCATGAACGAAAAGATGATAGAATTTTAATCGATTCACAATACGAAGAAAATGTAACGATCGTCAATTTGAACACAAACGAACGATTACCAAACATCATCGAGTAATATTTTCTGCTACACTGGGCACTTTTAATGCTATTCACATCGTCAGTACAAAAAAAAACATATAAAAAAAACACACAAATTGATTTCTAAAGCATAACCAGTGCAAAGAAAATCGCGCGCAATCGAACGAATCCCAATAATTCTAAAAGCGGGAGCCGCGAATTGCACCCCCTGCCGCGCGCGGGGAAACTCGATAGCCAAAATATTGAATTTACTTCCATGCTCCTCTAGAGAAGAGGAAAAAAAACTGGCGAGCGCAGAAACGCTGAGAAAGAAGGAAAAAAGTGCCGGAGAGTCAGGACAATGAAAAAAAATCGAGAGCCCACGGAGAAAGTGGGAGACAAAAGGCGCGACAAAGCGAGACGTTCCTCCGGAACTTCAACTTTCTTTCTTTCTCTCTCTCTCTCTCTCGGGCGGCGCCGCTTTCCTATACATATATATACGTAAGTTCGCGTTTAAATTGCGAGGATCCCGCGGCGCGTGCGATTCGGCATCGATTTTTCACGTCTTCCGTCGCTTATAAACGTCTGGCAGGGGGAAACGGTTTAACGAAGCCGACTGTCTTTTCAGGCCCTGTCCCGTGCCCAATTTCGCTTCTGATCGTCGACGTTGCCCTCATGCTCGATTTGATCGTTGTGTTTATATATGGGTGTGCGTGAACTCTTTTGCCCAATTATTCTACATTGTGCGATAAAGTATAGTGCAGTTCTACATTCTTGAATTTAACGTTATTTTTTAATATAATTTAAATTGCCACCTTTTTGCAACTTTTAGACGGATTGTCAAAACAAGAGACTTTTAACTTTTAAGGATGGCGACTACTCAAAAATCGTAAATTGTTGGACTATAATTGTTAAACTTAATCAATTTGATGTTAAGTATGCTTTTTGTATCATACTTTTGACCAAAAAAATTGATAGTGTTCCTAGCGATGAACCATGTATCGAACCAACTTGGAATTTCACGTAATTGTTCTTCACTCCATTAATAACAAATTTGTAATGAGATTTTGATAATGGATGTGTTCCTGAAATTTTTAAAATAACAGTGTGGAAAATGGATATTTTTAGACGTGTAACTTTTTGTTTAAATACCTAAAATAATTCCACAGCACAAATACATTAGGAACGATACTTCCATTATTGATAAGTGCCATTATCCAAAGCTTCATCTCCTGAACTATTTAGAAAATAATAAAGTTTGGAGCTCTTTCCAAATTTCACTTAATTTTTATTATCTTCTAAAGGGTCTCAAGTGCTTTACCCGAGCTCATTCAAAATTATGAAGTATATTAATTGATAGTTAAATATATAGTTTTCTCACTTTATCATCAGTATATACTAGGTGTAGAAAGGGCATTTTCATCCGTGTATTTCATGATAATTTCGCAGCACATGATGAACGGTACAGCAAAGTTCGCTCCTCTAAAACCGCTCGCGCACTCGCATCTTCCGAAAGCCACGTACAAGTTTACCCATATCTGCAAACATCCACACGCGCCATCGTCTGCAGCAGCCAAATTCAACCCTCTCCCTCTCTCTTCCTCTCTGGAGACGTACAGACTGCATATAATCAAAGAGCAAAGTAAAGACTGCACGTAACTACTTCCTGCGCAGTACATATAGCTATCCCCGCAGTATAGGTGTATACACGCCGGCGCTGCAATGCGGCACTGTCTCATAGGTATATACATATACACATACGAGAGCGAGGAAAACGAAGCTCGACTTGGCAAACATACGGGACCTGTGTCTTCTTCGGAACTGGGCTGTATATATACCCTGTGTTGTTAGTGTGCGCCACGAGATTTCCTGCAGCGACGCAAAACGAGAGGAGCCTCGCCGAGATTTACACGCCGTGACTGTTTCGTTGCCAAGCCCTAAAGACTCGGAAGGGGTTACGACGTGCCGAGGATGGAAGTGTGTGCGTAATGCATATGTGCGAAATAGGTATCATAACGAGATGAATGTAAATATAACGAGACTTGATAATATGTTAAGAAGCTTTTGGAGACTTTGCCTCGATTCGCGATATTGCGCAATCAACATGCAGAATTAAAAGAACCACAGACCTTTTGAAGATTTTGCACATGATGTTGAAGGCTGCAGCGACTTTGAACAATTTCCTATCCAAGCATGAGCAGTGAATAAATTGTGACCGCAAAGGCTGGGATTACGAAAAACACTAGAAAAGTCAGTCAGTTGATGATGATCTTTTTCATCCTTTTATTATCAGCCGTTGATGTGGTATTCAGTTCTGAAATCATATTACAAAATATAGTTAGAAAATTAAATTAACTCAATGTTTTAGTTGTAAACATTAATAGAATTGCAAAACCAAATTTAATATGAAAAATTCATGAAACGTGCGTGGAGAAAAGATATCTGACAAGCAGTGTTAATTCCGTTATTGAATCAAGACGCTTCGGAATGTTCCGAAATAAACAATTCAGTCAGGATAAAGCGACCCAAGCAGGCTTAAACAACGCAGGAAATTTGTTCGTTTTTTATAATATATCATAATGTGATAAATATAAAATTACTAAAAAAATAAAAAAATAATCGGAGTTAATCACGTTTTTTACCTTGGATCAATAAGAGCATAC